>CM055190.1:9288357-9494025 GCA_029224185.1 Karalla daura
ACCGCTAATCAATAGATCTTCGGTCCTGATTGGTTGCCATTTTGTCCTGGAGAGGCGCAGGCATCTGTGCAGAAGTTGATGACCCGCTCTTTTCATCAGCCGACTTAACATCGATATCCCCCAGCCTCCGTGTCCGCGGTCACACACGTGCGTGAGGAACAAGATGAGGTTGAGTGAGTGTTGGTGCGACACGTTGAGGCAGAGTGGAGTGATTGGGACCCTCGACCTGTTGACCCTCTGATTATACTCTGATCAGCGATTATATGTTTTTCTGGGAAGGGCCAGATCTCATGACATCCTCACACTACAGGTCATAATTATGATTGAGGGTCACAAATAATGGTAGGGCATTCCTGGTATCCCGAATGAGTGCCACAGATCAAGTGATTAGAATTTTTTTTTACCTTTCAGCTTAAATGGAAATATTTTGAAGAACTATACTTGAGCTACATTGTACACACACGACAGACACACCTATGAGAGCTGAATGCTAGACAGTGAGTCATCCTGGACATCTATTTGTGAAAAGCTCTGCAGACCAGAAAGCATTTTCTTCTGATGGACTGCTATTTCATACAGAGAAGACACGGCCAAACTGCTGATTTTTTTTTCCCAGTTCTTCCATCATTTTGAAAAAAAAAGAGAGAAAGAATAACTGGGAAAAACAATGAAGAAAACAGATCTGAAATCGAAGCAAAACAAAAAAAACCTTAAACTAAAAAGACTGAAATGTGTGTCGAAATTTGTAGAAAATACTGCACAAAATGTCATGTCCCATTATTTTTATTGTATTGCATGTCTAGTGTTCGTTGCCTGTTTCTTTTTTTTTATCCTTTTTGTTTTATTTTATACCATTGTACTATGTATTTACACTAGATACTATACATTTGTTAAACTTGATCAAAAGTATGACTAAAATGTATCTAATCTTAAAGTCCCGAAAGAATCCAAAATACACAATGAATTTACACACTAAACATGTAACATTTTTCTTTTTTTCTTTACAATGATGCATTCTAAATTTACACAGGGTGCTGGTTTGCTCCATGAAGATATGTTTTAAGAGCCGGGAGAGGTTCTAACCTCCCTCCCTCTGTGTTTGTCCTAAATGGCTGTGTAATTGCGGGGCTGCTGGTTGTGGGCCCCTGCTGTGCGGAGATGAGGGCTCCGCTGCTTCAGTCCTGACCCCTTGATCCCACCTCTGATTCTGTCTTTTTCAAGCTCGCCCCCCTCCTTCTTTTTCTTTCTCCCCCCTCTTAATTTCACCCCTGTCTCTCGCTCCTGTTCTCGTCTCCCCCTCACACACACACACACACACACACACACACACACACATGCACACACAGGGTGAAACATGCATACTGACTGCACAGATACATTTCTATTTGTGGTAAATAATGTCCGGCGCTGTGGGGAAGTGGACACACACAGAGCCGGGGCAGGTTTTGTTAATGCACAGGAGTGTGGGGGTCTTGCAGGTGCAGTCTGGAAAGCCTTAACAGAGACATAGAGCTAAGGAGAGAAGCAGACACGTGCAGCAGAGTGCAGCCGCTGTCGCCGCATGGGGCCCCTCTATCATCCCGTACGGGGCCCCAGGTATTGTGCAGGGTTCAATAGACCTGACAGGAGGATCAGAGAAGCAGCAAGGAGTGGCTTTGGAAAGATAACCAGATGACATTCCAGTGTGTATCACATTACAGTGAAGCACTGATGATGGATCGGTGGGTAACACTGTTGTGTCATAGCATGAAGGCCCTCGGCTCAAATCCCAGTCCAACTAAAGGTTTGTTCCTTGAAGAGTTTGCATGATCTTTCCATGTCTGTGTGGGGTTAAGCGTGCATGTCTGGGACAGTTGGAGGCTTTAAAATTGCAACAAGGTGTGAGTGTGTGAAACAATAGTGTGTACTGTGATGGACCTGTCCAGGGTGTATTCTCAAACTTTGCCCTAGGTGCACTGGCTCCAGGAGAGTCTCGGGTCACCTTATGGGTCAAAGCTGTTAAGATAATGGATGGATAGATTTTGTGTTTTTTTTGCTTGTTTGTTTCTGCTTTCACCATTTGGGAACAACATATAATACATGGATACTAATAAAATAACAAAAGTCTTGACTTTATTTTCGTTAAGAATTGATGTTAAGGCTTAAAGTGATTGCGTCGTCCTCACTTATCATTTAAAGTTTAGTTGTGCATTTAAAAAAGACAAATTCTGAATTTCAGTGTTGAGTGGTTGACAGACAGATGGATGAACAGATGGATCAAGGGACAGTTCTGTGGTTTTGCGCGACTGAAGCGGGGCATACTTAATGATCAATTTCTTCTTCTCCTCCCCAACACTAAATCTGCGAGAGTTTATAACAGAAATATTGCCATAATGTTGTGTTTTTCCTCTCCCCAAAGTTCAGAGGGATTTAAAAGAAACGGCTATTAAAATTCATGTGTGCAGCTTGGTTTCACAGCAGCTGTTGACATAATTACAGGGAGAAAAAAAGTGTGAAATTAATTTCAAATTTAATGTAAATTATAGTGATTGGCAGAGGCGCTCTAATCGCCATTCATGTACAAAGAAAATATGCATGCCTGGAGCTTGTGCGGGTGCACAGGGAGCAGCTCAGAGGAACAGACCATCAGAAAATGGACAGATAGAGACGTGCACAAAAGGGAATGTAAAATGCATGAACAAACACACTCAAGTCCTAGAGCAACAGAAAATAATGAAGCTGTAGCAAGTACTGGCACAGATAATTCAGCTACAGAAAGAAAACGTAATATAAATTTCACCAGAGCGTTTTCATGTTTCTCTAACTTTATTTTTGGCTTCAATTTTCAACGTCATATTTTTTAGGCTTTTGTGAGTTCAGAGCTATTTGGTGCAAATGAGCTTGGACTATCACTCATTTCTCTCCTGTTTTAAATTCAGATTCTTCAGTTCAACCACAAACTTTATCTCTGGACAATGTTTGCCTCGGACAGTTTGAGATTTCTACTGGATATTCACTTTGATCTCCTTAACTGGGCAGACTATGCTGCCAAATCATACCCAAAATAAAATGATTAGCATGCAACAAATTGCTCCATTCTAATTGGATACATGTTTTTTAGCAATGTTTTTTTTTTTATTTTGTTAAAATTAAATTGCCCTTACTGTCTGCCATTTTCCTACCATTTTATTCAGCTTTTGGATAAGTTTTCTACCACTTTACTCAACATTCAACACAGGAGGTCACTGTATAACATTGCCCTAAACATAATGATGCCAACTTCAGTTCATGGCAGAGTGGGAAAATCCTCCTAGAGTTTAGAAAAGTTGGACGAGGAGAGTGGGATGATGTAGCTCCCTCTGAGCTCGCTGTTGCTTTGCAGCTCAATAATTTCCTGCTGTATTGGCCAGCATATCACATTTCACCCGAGGAATATTGCAGACTCAGCGGTACACCGAGACGTCGTAGCAGACTTTTGTTCTTGCAGTGAAGGGAAATTGCCACAGCTTTAATTTCACTAGAAATGACTTCCCATTTGTAAGCAGAGAGCTGGAGCTGGAGGCTGAGCTCTGAGAGCCGTCGGGTGAGGTCCACCACGAAGGCTGTTACTGACCTTACAGACACATTTTCCTTTCATCTTCATGAATTCTTTAAGACGAACTGAGACTTTAGAACAATGGGACTTGTCTAGTGCTCGCAGTTCTGCAGGGACATCAATCCCCTCCTTCACAAATTGTCACCCTGAATTGGGTTTCAGCTCCTTGGCAACTAGCTCACGATCATAAAACTTGCCTGGACTGTTTATGCCTGAATGCTTTACAAAGACGAGGCCTCGTATTATACTCTCTTTTACAACTTAGACTTAGACTGAACTTTATTGATCCCTTTGGGATGACTCCCTCAGGGAAATTTACATTTCCAGTTGCATACAAAAACTAAGATGGCATAAAGAGAGTAAACAATGTACATTAAAAGGATATTACGATAAAATGACAGTATAAACTCTTAATAAACTGTAAAATCTTAATAAATAGACAATAAACTCTGAATGCAACGGTAAAATGTAACAACTTTTGGCTAAATGTGCAATAATAGGTTGAGTAAGTAATAGATTGGAATACCAAATACCAGTGTGTAACACAGAATTACTTTTAACTCACTACTGTACTTTTATACATCTGATTGGTTAGCAAGTAGACTCTCCTTGCTTTATGCACTGATTAAAGGTTTGATATCAGAAGTTGCATCACCCTGACTTCTTTCAGACTGCTGTGTGTTTGTATGTGTTTGGGTGTGTATAACCTCAAAGACATGTATTCAGCTTCATTCAGTGCCAATAAAAATGTCTAATGAACAAATGTCTTTGAAAGATTTCCAAAACATCTGCAGACACATTTAAGCTAACATCTGCTACAACTGTTGTGAAACACCCACCAACCTTCAGATTCTGCCTTCTTCCGCAGGTCCGACTCATTGCACACATCAAACAAAACCATCATGGATGATAATATTATAAAGCTTTTCGCACAACTGTTTCAACAACTGCTCATAGATTTTCCGCTCGGAGAACATTCATGAAATGATGTTGAAACACTCTCTGATCCTTAAAGAGAAAAAAAACAAGCCTCTGGATCAAACTCAGAAGGTCATAGTTGTGTGTTGTTTGTTTGTGTTTCATAAATGCCCGATTTTCTGTACTTTCTTCCAGGTTTTCCAAATAAACCTTTCAAACTATTTTTTCCAATTTGCTAAATCATTAGAAAGTGAGGTTGGGAGAGGTGGTAAAATCTAATGTAATGTAAACAGATCCAATTAAAAATGCTTAAAAATGTAATTATTATGCATAGCACTTGAAAATGTGTGGAAATTGTAATGATTTTCCATATAGATTTGGTATTTTTGTGTTTAGGTTCACACCAGACAGCAGCATCTCACTACATGATCTCTGAAAACATCAGAACTAAAGAGATGCCATGTTTACTGAAGGAACACATGCAGAGATGGTAAAACCTGAGATTTCTTTCTAAGACACATCTGAGTGCAAATATTTACAGGATGGAATCCAAAGAGATTGAAACCTGACAGTATATTTCCAAGGTTTTTAGCTGCAACCTTGTTTTACCCGTCCTTCAGCCACATCCAGAATTTGTTAACAGCTCCTCTTTTTTTTTCTTCTTTTTCTTCCCTCCGTGTTTGGCCTGCAAACACTTGCTGCAAGAGTTTAGTGCCTGTGAGTGGTCATCAGGTCAAGGGGTAAGTACCGAGAGCCCAGAGTAGAGTGTTTACAGGCGTGTACTCAGGAAGAGACAGTGAGGGGAAAGAAAGACAACAAAGGAGATGACAGCGACATTGAGAGTGCAGTTTTCCTTATTTTGAGTTGTGACTGTTTGTAGATATATTATGCAAGCTAATACATGCAGGCATAAATGTGCTTGCCTGTATGTTGAAGAAAGGAGGAGAACTCATATGAAAATGCCAGTTTCGTTTTAACTCCACTGCTTCGACACCTCTGAGTCTGTTTGCAGGTCTTGCCTCTCTGGCTCTGTTGTGGAATGAAAAATCAGATAAATTGATGCAACCTGAGTCAATGTCAGTCGGATGTGGAGAGTACACGGTTGAAAATAGCAAAATAAATAAATAAATAGATAAATAAATAAATAAATGCAACTCTGGTGTAGCGCAGTCAGAGAGAAGTGACATTAGCAGAGCCGTTCCCCGTCTCTGACTGTGTCAGACAGCTTGGAGCTTCGCTAACTCCTGCCAGCACAACACGGCCAAATCTCAGCCCAAACTGCTGGCAGAGGAGTAGCTTCATGGGCAATGTAGACACCTGCCTGTGACAAAGAGGAGGCGTGCATGTAAGGAGAGAATACCGCAGCATTTTCAACCTTTCTATCACGGGTTTGATAATGTCACATGAGCACAGTATTGGCAGCCATTTAATCTTATTTCACTCTGTGACTTGTGCTCAACTGTGAAGTGAACACACACGCCCTCATAACTGCAGCAATGTGCAGTGACATCCTATTCATAAATTTGGAGAGTATGCATGAAAAGTGTGAAATTTAAAACAGCATATTTCTAATGCACACAGGTATACTCCTCTGCTATCCTCAAGGCCTGTCACTCACAACGTCACCTTGGCATCTGGAGTATTCCCACCTCCATCCAAATTAAAACAAGGAGGGCAAAAAGATATTTTCCAATTCAGCAGATGTGAGTCATTTTATCTTGTGATTCAAATGAGTTTGGTGTTTTGTGTGAACAGATGTCCGCACCCCGCCTCCTTTATCAGCATTAGCTGATTGGGTTTTAGCATGCAGCTTGCCGTCTCTCTGCCTCACAGGTACTAACACACTAATCTGCCTCTGCACAGCTGTGCAGTGGTGGTAGTAGAGGAGGAGGAGGAGGAGGGTGGAGAGGAGAAAAGCAAGAGAGCAAGGGCAGAATGGAAAAATGGAGGAGGGCTAGGAGGAGTGAAGAAAAAGATGGAGGGAGAAGATGCAGGGAGAAGGGTAAGATGGCGAGCCGAGGGGTGGCCTGGAGATACGTAGCGAGACAGAGCAGACGAAAGGGAAAAAAAACAAACACTGATGGAGGGAAAGGGAGGGAAACAAAGGGGAGGAGTGGGAGACAGTGAAAATACAAAAATGAACGAAAAAGAAAAAGAGTTGTGGAAACTGTAGCTGTTCAAGCAGTAGCTGCATAAAGTTTATGTGTGTGTGTATGTGTGTGTGTGTGTGTGTGTGTGTGTGTGTGTGTGTGTGTGTGTGTGTGTGTGTGTGTGTGTGTGTGTGTGTGTGAGGTGAGGGCACTGACTCTCAGATAATCCCTCAGTGGCTTCTTGGCCTGTGGCAGTTCATACAGAGAGCACCTGCAGCACAGCGAGGGTCACACTGTGGTGACACACTTTCTGCTCTAATAGTGTGTGCCCTCGCAGGTGTGTGTGTGTGTGTGCCTCAGTGTGTATGTGTGTGTGTGTGGCTTTGTCATTGTAATGCAGCTTTGTGCGTCCCCCACCAGCCATGTTAAACTCCATTCTGCACTGCTACTCCTCTGAACTAAGATGTTAGATATCCGTGAGTGCGCATCCTATGGGCGAATCTCTGATCTGTGTGTGTATGTGTGTGTATGTGTGTGCGTGTGTGTGCCGTGTGGGTGTGCCTGCGACAATGTGGCACAGACCTCTGGTGCATTTGTTTACGCAGCCGTCCCGCCACAACAACGGGGCTCTTTCTGTCTGCACACCTGTTCTGCAACCCTGACATCAGCAGCACTCAGCACACAAAGACCACCTCTGCACCCAGAGGGGGCGGCAGGAGAGGAGGATGAATTAAGGCTTTGGGAGGAGCGGGCTGGGCGAGGGAGTGTGTGTGTGTGTGTGTGTGTGTATGTGTGTGTGAAGGTAGCAGAGGGAGATGAGGGAATGGCAAATCATGTGGAGACAGAGGAAGGCAATGACAGGAAAGTTTGTTAGAGCAAGGTTAGGGTGCGCTTGGTAAAATGAAATTGTGTTTTAAAACAGAGTTGGCGGTAGAGGTGGTGAATTTTCTGGGTGGGCAGTGAGAAACGAGGTGAGTCGGTTGGGTGCTGTGTCCCTTGCGTCATTCTCCTCCACCCCGGGAGTTGATCGGGTGCACTCAGCTTGTGAGCTCATTAAAAAGCACCCATTATCCCGACATTTGCACGCATCGCATGCAAAACTAATTTACTTGTAAGAAATTAAAAGTTCATTTTAATTGAGCTCGCGCTGCAGTATGCAAATTAGGAGTACATAATGTACATCGATGCGGAGCAGACAACACAGTGAAAATGGACTTAACCCTTTCATAACAATGCGGGGAATCCTTAAATCAAAATTACAAACAAAGAAAAACAAAGATCCAAACCACAAACGATGGTACGGCACTGTATGATGGAGATTATGTGTTTATTGGGATACATAAAAGCGCTGCTTAAACACATTCATCATCATGACATTTCCACTCTATAGCGTGACTGCTACAGCTACTCTCTATTATTACTAATATTTTTCAGTTTGCTTACCCAACGTGTTTTGTCAATACTGCTGTTTTATATCTGTCTTGAAAGCAGAGGTCGATGTCATAGACATGTGTGAGTACGTGTGCACACATGCGGCTTTGTGTGTGCTTATGTAAGCATCCAGAGTTTTCTTTGAGTCTGCTCAGCTCAATAAGTCAGTGAGGCGATGAGGATCCATACGTATATTCCCCAGATAGAGGTCAGAGGTGAGACGTGAAGACTGAGGTCAAGCAGTAAATAAGATGGAACTAAGCTTTCATCTCCTGCATGTGTGGGTAGCTGTGTGTGTGTGTGCATGTGTGTGTGTGTGTTTGTGTTTGTCTCCAAGGAGGACATCAGCTCCTCATGAACCCAAAGCTCTGACCCTCCTGACCCAGCTCCCGGCCTGTCAATAGCAAATAACATGTCAAGAAAATGGCACAATCACCTGGAATGTTCCATTAGAGGAGGTTTGGGGAGGGGGTGGTGGTGTGCAGGTCACTGCGGGGGGCGCCTATGAGCACTGGTATGTTGGAGTGTAAAACTATTTTAAAATTGCCAAATGTGAAACTGTTTCTAATGGTTTTAGTTGGGGTGAGCAAGACACAAATGCAGGTATTTGTCCTTATCCCTGAAATATTGCTGCTGAAAGTTTTTGTTTATCCTGACTCTGGTTAATTGAGCCATCATATTATATCATCATCATATTACCATCATTTTATATATATTAAAGTATATTTTTCAGGCTATTTGGCCCTGACTCTGACTCTAACCCTGCTAAGCCTACCAGGCTAACCTTCACCAAAATTGAAGATGACATTTTTAAGAATGACAGAAACTTATTACCTCCAGAAGAAGAAGAAAAAGAAAAATAAATTGATCCATTTACCTATTCTCTGAGTTGACAGAACTGTGCATGTCAGTGTGTCAGGCTGAAACAGAAATGAAGCAGGTGTGAGGAGGGGTTTGGCCTGAAGTTTGTCTGCAGAAGAATTTGTTGCACAACACAGAGCGGAGGGTGCTGTGCTTTGCATTATTTCGCCGCGCCTCTCCCTCTGATACAGCAGTCACCTGATGGCCAGGATATAACCTGGTAAACTGCCGCTGTTGCCGACTGTTCCTGTCATGAACTGTTTGTCACGGAGAGAATTAAAGTGGCATGAATCAAAGCGTGTCGAGTCAGCGCTGACTCAGCAGCGAGCTTCCTGCCGGCTGCGGCGGCCGCCCGGTGATGCCAGGTGAGCCCGGCACTGACGGGGCACGGCTGCTTGGCACAGAGGGTCGGCGTGGAAGGCGGGCGCGCTGTTAGTTGGCGTGTGCGAGCCCTTAATGAGCAAAGTGTTGATTTGGCGCTGATCCTAATAGGATCAAAGCTGTCATTTGGCTCCCCTGATGGCTGACAGGAGGCCAGGCCTGGCACTCCACCAAGAAGGAAGAGAAACGACGCCACTCTCACAGGCTACGTACGTACGCGCAGTCAAACGCCGCCTCTCTTCCTCTGGCTGCTGGATTTTGGTCCTCGTTAGCGTGGTCTCTCCCTCCACTTTGTTGCTTTTCTCCCTTCTTTTTTTCCCTTAGCAGACACGTTTACACAAAACATTCAAAGGGGCTAAAGGAATTCAGGGTCTTCATGGGAATGTTTGTCAGGACTGGGATATCGGGTTCATTTGTGTCTAACTGTTCCTCTGGTCCACGGGAAAAAGCCTCAAGGCCGTTATTTCAACGAAGTGAAATCACCCACGGTGAGGGCAATAGGAGTGATGTTTATTGAATGTAGATGATATTGTATTGCACTAAGGAGCGTCTCAGCTGGCTTCAGCTCATTGAGAAGAATGATTTATAGCGCGGGAGTAAGTGGGGTTTATTTTGGCTTGGGAGCACTGCATGCCCTAAGGGCTGGTGATGGATTCATTCACACACTCACACACACACACTTATTGTCATTTGCAGATACGCACACACACATAAAGAAAAACTTGAAGGCAGATGTAGTTGTATTAAGAGACTGTTGAACATTAAAACACACCGTGAAACGCCAAACTCACAAATGATGGAGAGAGCAAGGGCAAGAGGAAGGAGACAAAGACAAAGAAAATAATCCTGATTGAAAAAAATCCAGCCCCCTCCTCTGCCTCCAAATTAAAATGCAAATGTTTTTTTTTTGTTATCATTATTTGCCTCATCCTCTTCATCCCACATGCCACCCCCACCCTTTCGCCCTCCACACCCCCACCACCACCTCCACCGCCACCACCCACCCCCCCCTCGTCTCCTCCATCCTTTTGTCTCAAAATTAGTGAAGCAGAGTGCTCGGGCGGCTAATTATGTATTCAAATGAAAGAGGCTCGTTAATGTTGCACTGGGGAGAGGCAAGATGATTGGGAGAGGGTGATGGAATTGAAATGAGTGCTGGGGTGTCGTTCGCTCGCTCACTCGTTCGGGTGGCGGTGGTGGAAGAGGCGGCGGTGCATCTGGAACCAGCCGAGCACATCCCGGCAGATGTCACCTCCCGGGGGGTGATTGGGAGGCAGGGTGGGTGAGAGAGAGGGAGAGAGAGAGGGAGGGAGAGAGAGAGAGAGGGAGTGTGCTCAGGGAGGAAGGGGGTTGGGGTAAGGTAGGAAGGCAATGCTAGAAGGGGAAGGAAAAGGGGGGATGTGCGTACAGGGAGGTGTGAGCTGGGGGTAAGGAGTGGGGGGGAATACGGTCAGACAGGAGACGCACACTTTACAATGACAGGATGGGTGGGGAGCAGGGAGGGGAAGCAGAGGCAGCGAGGGAGGGAGGGAGGAAGGGGTGATGTGGTGGGAGGGTGGGAGGGGGGCACGGGGCTTTGTTTCTGCAGAGGACACACAAAGAAGAGAAATGGGATGGTTAATTTAGCTCAGCAGAGAAAGAGAGAAAAAAAACAGAAATGAGCTAATGAGCATGTTGTTGTTGTTCTTGTTGTCGCTCTGTATGGTCGCTCTGCTGTGTGACCTGCTGCAGCTCGTGCCTGTGAGGAACCTCGCAGAGGGGATGGCAGTGATGCTTATTCTGGCGATTAGAGCTCTGACTGTACACCTGCAACCAGATATTATGGAAAAGTGTGAGCCGGGCACACATTTGCACATATCGTTGAGAGAGAAAGTGTAAATATTGCATCTTGTAGCACAGAACATGCTGTGTGTGTGTGTGTGTGTGTGTGTGTGTGTGTGCGGCGAGCAGCAAGGCACATTGAGTCACGCTGCAGAGGAAAAAAGTCCAGGCTGAACGATGCACAGAGGCAGGGAGAGATGAGGTGAGGTGTTCGTACAGCTCCAACCAGCCATCTGCTCTCTGTGTCCTTCATCTGACATACTTCTCACCCACATTGGCCCATGCAGGCGCATGCACATGCACAAAGACACACTGGACCTGTACACAACATACACACACACACACGCACACACACATGCACACACCCAGTTTCCTCCAGTCTTATCCTGTATTCATGAGGGCTGTCCTGCCAGCTCGGTACCCCGAGGCCCCTGGCCCCGTGGCCTGCAGCTATCATTAGAGAGAGCCTGTACTCTCATTATTGATCCCCTGCCAGATAATGCTATGCATGCTCAGTCCCTAGGGGGCACCACTGGGACCGGTGGCCCCCACCAGCCCTGCGTCGCTGCTGTAAGGGTGTTCCATCAACGACACATCAGCACACACATGCACACACACACACACACGGTCTTTCCAACCAGCCAGTGTACAGGCATGTGTGACGCATACCTAAACAACATGTATAGGTGTGACTGTGACCTGATGGATATTCTGCAGGTGTACTGTTGCACTGTGGAGAGACACAGTGATGAACGAGGATTAAAGGTTGCTTATGGGATCCATAAATCTTTCACGAATACATACAGTCTCTAGTATCTATCTATCATCTATCGATCTATCTATCTTTCTATCTATCTATCTATCTATCTATCTATCTATCTATCTATCTATCTATCTATCTATCTATCTATCTATCTATCTATCTATCTATCTATCTATCTATCTATCTATCTATCTATCTATCTATCTATCTGTCAATCTATCTATCTATCTATCTATCTATCTATCTATCTGTCTATCTATCTGTCTGTCTATCTGTCTGTCTGTCTGTCTGTCTGTCTGTCTGTCTGTCTGTCTGTCTGTCTGCCTGTCTGTCTGTCTGTCTGTCTGTCTGTCTGCCTGTCTGTCTGTCTGTCTGTCTATCTTTCTTGTTTATGTCTGTCTGTCTCACTCTCTTCCTTTCTTTCTCTCCATCCCCTCCCTAATTTTTTTTTCAGTGAATCTCTGACGGAGATGCATGGTGTTTCTAATTTGGCATGCAGACATTAATTCCAGCACAGCTGCTGCCTCCTCCTCCTCCTCCTCCTCCTCTTCCCTCCATCCTCTCCCCACCTCCCTCCGCCACCCCACCCCACACCCTCCTCAACCCCACGTCTCCTCCTCCCTGCCTCTCTCCCCGAAGGCTTCTCTCTAATGTGCAGCTTCAGAGAGGCGCGGCAAATTAACACCATTTGTTCTGCGGAGCATGCCTTCTTCTCAACACTACAAGCATATCTTATGAGGTTTGTCTAAATGTGAGAGAGGGAGCAAGACAGAGAAATCCACAAAAATGT
Organism: Karalla daura; assembly: GCA_029224185.1. Taxonomy (NCBI): domain Eukaryota; kingdom Metazoa; phylum Chordata; class Actinopteri; order Chaetodontiformes; family Leiognathidae; genus Karalla; species Karalla daura. The sequence continues at coordinate 9,300,987 of CM055190.1, forward strand.
TGCAATGTTGTTTTTTCCACTATTCAAATCCACAACAGCTACAAGTCCAAACACGTAACTCAGGGTGTTCTTATTCCAGTTTTACACAAGAGATTCCAAACCTTGTTTCTTTCTTATCTCAGTCAAGTTGTGCCTACAGCATTAGACAGGCTTTTGCCTCTACTCACCCGCACTGACAGAGATCAAAATGTGTAAATTGTCTCTTTTACAACAGCCGACATCTGTGCAACTGCTGAGTTCTATGTCGCCTTAGACAAAATGCTGCACCAGTGCAATTTATCTATTAGCACACATCAACGAGCTCTCTAAACAAATGTTTTATTCAAACCTGAGCCCGCATCAGAGATAAATATCAATTTTGTCAGAGGAATAACAGTTGAAACGGTGGACCATATGTGTGAAGGGGAGCAAGGGGAGAGAAGAGAACAGAGGAGGTGGGGGAGTAGAGGCGGGGGGAAGAAGGTGTGGAGAAGCCAGAGCATCTGTATACTCCCAGACAGGTTGTTTTGGTATTCTAAGTCCAGGCTGACAGGAATATTGAATATGGCAGACCTGGCTCTGCATACAGCACACAAAGAAATGCAGGCGCACACATACACAGACACACACACACACACACACACACACACACACACACAAACAGCCCTCCAGACTGCCACCTGCCCCCCTCCTGCATAGGCCCAGCAGGGCTCTCTCTCTATGGGCACAGCTCCTTTTGAACCATGGGCTAATTCCCTCATGCACTTCTTGTGCTCCCTCCACTGTATACCTCCCTCTCATTCTCCTCCCTCTCACCCCTTTTTTCTTCTTTAATTTACTTTTATTTTCTTGCTGCACCCCTCCCTCCCTTCCCCTCCACACACCTCCTCTCTCTGCTCCGGCACCCCACCCTCCTCCTCCCCGCCTGAAAGATAACAGCATTATTAACTGGCCTAGTTGACCTACACTCCTGATAAACTCAGCCTGCTGAGGATCCCTGCTTTTCTTATCCTGCTGCTGCGCGGGGATTACTATCTCCTGGACCAGAGGAGAACATAAAATTGAGCGACCAAAATAAAGTCGACTTTGGAGGAGATGCTTGATACAGATATAGACACTAGAGGAGGAAGAAATGAAGCAAAGAGGAGGACTTCAAGTGTCACAACCAAAGTCAAATATTAAAAATGAAATGTTTAGCGTATTAAATAATTGAAGAATTATACTAGCTGCAATTAGCTGATGATATAAAAGCAATTTGATTAGCTTGAGTGGGAATGGTGCCGGATGTGGGCCAGAGAGTAGTCAGCTGTGCCTCAGCTGGGAGAGAGATGAATAACCTCTTTACCACAGGTGCATGCTGGGAGACTACAGGGGGATGAGCATCTGCAGCTAAACAACTCCTTGACATCAGAACAGTTCCCTTTTCAGGCTGAGACCTTCGCTCGTTGCCTCTTTCACACTTTTTTTTCCTGGATGTGGCAGCCAAAAGGCAAGACCAGGGGTAAAAAGAGGGTGAGACAGATGGGTGACAATGAAGTGAAGGAGGGACACACTGAGGCATGAAAGGACAGACAGACAGACAGACAGAACTTGAGGGCAAAGAACAACAGAACCAAGAACTAGGAGACACAGATGAAGAAGTAGCGGTTGAAGAATGGGGGAATCGGGGGTAAGAAAGCATGGATTAAGTGTTGCTGCACTTGGAAAGCTGCCGCCACATCTGCTCATCCATGATGTCTGTGTGGCAGCCGTCAGCTGTCATTTTGGACAGCAGTCAAGTGGAGCAGAGGTACCGTCTGATTCCATGCCTTCCGGCCTCCTTTTTGTATCCAGAAAGCATGGTTTGTCTTCCCACCGCACTGAAAATGAGTCCCGACACCTTCACTCAGCTAATCACTTAACTTTTGCTCTAAATACAGATTTTTTGGGGGGTTTGGATGGCTGGAGCTTGTCTTAAGAGCAACGCTGTGCCTAACGCAGGTCGCCAGGGTCTGGAGTGCCACTATACAGCCAGTGTGGCAAATCATAAATGTCACTCAGGCGTCTGCTGATAAGTAATGGCCTCCAAACCTCTGTCCAAACAACAAGTCTATCCATCACGAAAAACATGCCACTAACAGCCAAACAGGATGCATTACTGTAGAGCATTTAGCCCAATTATCACCACCAAACAAAGAATTTAAGTGTCCCAATGCATTAGGCAGGGTTGTAAATAATGGCATTGTATTTAAGCACTACCATTAGGCTTCACAGACAAACATCAGTTATTCAACTCTCCATTCACGCCCCACCCATCTGCCTAATAAAAGTGATGGGGAGAGAGAGAAACAGTGCAGGAGAAAGATAGAGAGAAAATCAAGAGCAGGGTTAAAGAAAAGGATGAAGGAGGGGCAAGACGGGGAATAATCCATCAAAAGATTCAGATACAGAGTTTGGCATGTTTATGAAACCAGGGGTACAACGGCAATGAAAAGAAGCACCAAAAAAACAAAAACAAATAACAAACAAAAAAAAAACAGGATGTGGTGAGTGACTCTGTGAAACACAGGGAGGTGAGAAGATGCTCTTGTATGTTGAACTGTTGTTGTGCGTCAGACAGCCAGGCAGCAGGGTGATGAAATAAATAAATAAGTGGTCTCTGGTCTGCGCGGCGCGGTGCTGTGCTGTGCTGTGCTGTGCTGTGCTGCGGTGCCTGGTTGCCCATGAATATTCCATGAGGCAGAGAGTGGGGAAGTGTGCTGCCTGGAACATCTGGTCCGGTCCACAGGGACCCTCGTGGCGAGAAAGCTGCAACTTCAGGAGGAAAGGAGGGAAGGAAGGGAAAAAAAAATGCCAATAAAACGAAGGAGAAAAAAAAACAGCAGCAATCAGCAGGCCTGCACATCAAGCTTTTCTGCATCATAAGGTTGATTTGTTTTGCTAATGTAGTGTGGCCTACGTGACTTTCTTTTAGGAGGTGTGTAAAAGTTAAGTACAGGTTGTAGGTGGGGAGAAAACATGGGAACGGTGTCATCTTTGCTCGGTCGATACACTTCTGTTCACCATAGCAACTGTCAGACAGCTGAGAACTGCACACTGTGGTTTCTGACCTGATTCCTAATATAAATGAAGGAACAGAATATATGTAACCTCTTCTTATACATCCATCCATTATCTTAAACCCCAGGTCACACTGGTTGAAGACAGGGAATACACCCTGGACAGGTCTCGAGTCTCACCATCCACGCTCACCCATGTTTGTGTGTGGGGGGATTTAAATCTCCATTCAGCCTAAACATGCATGTTTGTGGGAGGAAACGGACAAAAACAGATGGAGAACATGTTATCTCCACACAAAAATGACCTCAGTCCGGCCATGGTTCAACCTGGAGACCTTCCTGCTGTGTGGAGCAGTAAGCACTCAACCACCATGGAGCCGCTCGGGTGCTTCACCAAACAAAAATACATTTTAGCTTCCACTAATTTGATTTCCAGACCAACAGCTCCAGTCAGTACAAAACAAACTTGAATGATTGAAAACAGCCCGCAAAACGAATCCTGCACAACATCATTAGCTTTATGTGATTAAATATCTATTTCAGATAAATATTTGCAGAAATTTGCACATGAAGTACTTGTTTGTGTATTGATAAATTAGCATTCAAATTGGCAGGGTTGTAGGCTCTCGTCTAAAGTGCAATAACCGAGAGGGGTTGTGTTTTGTGTTTTCCTATTAAGAAACCATTCTGCGTAAGTGCATTACCTACATGTGTGATTATATAGGTACTCACGACCTCACTATTATAATGACATGTATACAAGAGGGGGAGTTGGCTTAGGGTTAGGAAAAGCTGTGATCCGCTGGCGCTCTGTGAGGAGAAACCTGCTAGGATGGAAATGTGGAGATTGTAAAGAGCCGAGTGAGAAGAGGGACTGTCATCAGCATAATGCTCCAGCGAGAATGCACAGCTAAGTGGTACAAAGACTGTGGCCTCGTCCCTCCAAGTGCATTGAGGGACTCGTCGGAACACCGTCAAGAGTCAATATGAGTGGCCTTCCACGCCTGAAACACCGGCTTGAAAGCATCAATGGCAAATTGAACTGTGAATGGCAACGATGGTGTGTTTAAGATTAGGGAACAATAGTGTTATCAAGAAAAACTATTAGCGGGATGTGACTAAATTACTTGCTCATGGGTAAAGAGAGATGGTGCTTACAGTCATAATAAACAGACACACAATCCAGTAATGGGATGCAAACTCTCCCATATTCACTTTCACACACATTGAAAGTCAAATGTGCTACATCCTGACCTTCAGGTGTTTATTCACTACAGAAAGGGCCCACAGCTTCCTGTGCTGTTCCTGAATGTTTTGACACAGGAGGAAAACAAAGGGTGGCCATGTCTTCTAGCTGACAGTCAGTGTATCCTTTTGACCATAAGTAAGGTAATTCCCCAAGTTTAAAGGAGATCTGAAAAGATTGCTTACAGATCAACCTAATATTTTTCTATGTGTTCTGTTGTCAAAGAATGTATGAAAAAATTATTGTATTTATTTAATGCCTTAAATGTTACAAATCCTTTTAAAGTCTTACTTTTGGTGGAGGAATATTATTGTCTGTTTCTGCATAGATTATCTGCAACTGATGATCATATGATTAAACATTGCTTGGATAACAGTTCTGCTCGGCAACTCTGTATAGCTGTACAAACCGACCTGCTGGGAAAGGGAATGGTTGTTAAAAAGCAGATAACAGTCTCCACAAGAAGGTGCCTGATGCACCCAGGAATTAGGTGGCCTTTCTAAAATCTTAGCCCCAGAAAAAAAAGCTATTTATTTTCAGGTCTTGTACATCTCTCCTCCTCTCTCAAAATGTAATCCATGGCTCTTAAAGGGATCATGGGAGGTAAGGTCAGTGTGATATTGCTTGAGTGTGTGTCCTCCATCATTTCCCTTCTGCACCAGGGGGCCATAGCAGCAGCTGGAGCTGTGCGGTGGGAGGACTGGTAGATGAGGGTCAGGGTGCTCTTTCCTGGATACTGGATCATGGAGATCCACTGATTAGGCAGAGTCAAGCCTGTCATGATTGGCCTTTGGCCCTGAGCACCTGAGCTCCCCTCAGTGTCCAGGCTCACTCCTATAACAGCTCTGCCACCTGACACGCTCTTTCAAGAAGTATCATTATCACACCAGCTTCACAGCGCACAAACTGTGTCACGGGAAACACAATAACTCTTATAGCAAGATTTACCCAAATATACAACATAAAATTATTAGAATTTGTGAATCCCTGGCATTATTGTCATTAAGTCACGTAGCAGAGTATCAATTTAAAGAAACTTACCTTAGAAAGAAAACATATAAGCTACGTCTCAGTGGAAATCATGATGTAAGTTCTCAACATCCTTCAAATGGCAAAAGGCTGAGAGAGGATGAGGAAATAGCAGTAGCAGAGGGATAAGGTACAGTAGAGGGAGGACGAATCCAGGAAGTTAGGGAAAGGGCAACATCAAGTCAAGAGTCCTCAAGAGCTTCTTGAAGATGGACAGACTTGTCCGTTGCTTTTGTAATATCTGTTAATTAATTAATTAATTTTTTACCACTCTGTCTCTCTTTTCATTGGTTGACACATGAATGCAGCTTTGTTTTTATCTGTGTAGTGAAGGCAAGATCTATAGAGAGAGTCGTTATCTTCTGGCATCAATACACTTTTGGACACACAGTCCAGAGTTCCAGGGTGCATTTTATATTTCCCATTCTAACCAACATCGTAGCTTCTTCATTTAAGCAGCTTCTCTTAAGCACCTTCTTCATTTAAAAAGTCTATTTGCACATGAAAGTATTAGTATCAAATATCATCTCTTGGAAGGATGCATAAGATCCCGGCTCACCTATTTATAAAGTTACTGAGATTGATGGAGGAGAAAATGTGGACGGTTTGATGTCTGCTATGAATGATGCAATTCATGAGAGATCTTAGTGTGTGATTGTGAGTGACTGATGTGCACACACACACTGACATATGGTATAGGTACTAATGTCTTCAGTGATGGCTGTGGGTCTGCGGGAGTATGGTTCTCTGTGTAGTGGAAGGTTGTGGTTCGATCCCAGGCCAGTGCAGCTATATGTTGAAGTGATCTTGGGTAAAATACTGAACCCCAAAACTTCCTCTGTTGTTATGTCATCAGGTAGAAATGTGCATGGCACAGACTGTAAAAGTTGCTTCGGATGGTCATGAAGATGAGAAAATACATGATCCAGTCCATTTGACATTTGACTCATCAAAACAGGGAAAAAAAATCAAATTGCGCATCTAAAAAAATGATGCTAGGCAAGTCCATACCTTGTGACAATGTCACTGAAATCATGGTTGTGTCTGCATGTTGACATGTAAAGATGTTTCTTATGATGACAGGAAAAGGTTAAACAGATAGTGGGAGAGCCATCGCACCCAGCTCACCCCTGTACATTAAACTCCCATCAGGTCGCAAGTTCAGGTCCATCAAACCAAAATGATCAGACACTGGAACAGTTTTTTTTCCCAGGCCATTTCCTTCCTGTAAAAACCCTCAGAGACACCTACCCTCAGAAGTAGTAGCACCCCCCCCCTCCCCATCTCTTCCCTGTCTCTTATTCTGGTCATTCCACTGCTGCCCATATTCTAGCTTTTATTTTCATCACTGCACTGTATAGCTGTTTTCTTTCATTTCATATATCCCAGCTCTTTACTCACTGCATATTTCCTGTTTTTATTTTTTTAACTACTGCACAGTTTTTAGTTTCCAGTTGTTATTTTTCTCATTGTAAATATTCCAGTTTGCACTCACTGTATATTTCCAGTTTTATTTATTCTTCCATTTTTCCAGTCACAGTATTTTTTGGTTCTATATTATCTAAATTGTATTTTTTTGTATTTTTCCCCACCTTATTACTCTCATAATATAATATTATGTGGTGCTGCTATAAGAAGAAAAATTTCTGTGTACATTGTACATTTGGCCAAGAAAGAGATTTTGATTCAGAGTCAGATTTTCAATCAAGCTAATGACTGACAAATACATAGAAATAGACGGTAAATAGATTGTGTATACAAAAGGAAAATACAATGGAGGTTTAAGATTTGAGTTGTTTTTTGTCTTTGCATTTGTACAGTACATTTCATATATATTGCAGTAACACAGGGAAGCATTTTACACATATTAGAGTTTTTTTCATAATTTGTAGAGAGCACACTGCACATCTGCTCTGCTGTGCACCGGACCGATGGGTGCGGAGGAATCCTCTGGTCCAATATGCACTGATAGATTGTCTGTTTGACCATAATATCTGTGGTGAGAGACCACATGAGCACACCCCATCCATCACACATGTGCACACAAACACAATCACCTCACCATCACGCACACATATTTCCTTTTCCACCTGAGATCTTCACATTCAGAAGGAAAAAAAAAACATACATCTGTCCTTTACCCCTCCTCCACAACAGCCATGACCTCTCCATCTTCACCTCTACTCCTTTTACTCCCACACACAGTAGGGCAGGGAGAGCAGCTCTACCCCCTGCCCCAGCCCCATCCCCCTGTGGCGTTGCCAGTGCTTCATAAAACGTCTAAGCAGCGTATGGTTCTCTGCTGCAGTTTGATGCACGTAACCTTGAGCGTTTCACATCCAGCTATACTAATTATGACAAGCTGCGATAGTGACAAAAACTGCAGAATTGAATAGAAAGGCTGCAGAACTGATAACGGTAGGGCACGGAAGTCTGATGGATGTCGCAGTTTATGAGAGCCAACTCACACAGGGAATAAAGTAATACACAGTATTTCCCAGTGAAGAGGCATTTAGAGAAGCCCAATCTGAACCAAACCTCCCGTGGCCTCCAGAGATACAGCTGTACCTTTGATTCAGCAGGGATATTAAGTATTATAATAGAGCAGACTATTTAAGACACAGAAACTTAAATTGTGTAAATAACCTTGCAAACTGTGCCAAAGGCACCTGGGATCTTAGTTACCATGCAATAGAAAGTGGAAACGATTCATCACACATGAAGATGAACATAAGTATAACAATTAATTGGACGAGTAAAGAGACACTGTTTTTACAAAAAAACAGAAATTTCACAAAAGCAAGTTCAATATAGAGGTCCTTTAAGAATAAAAGCCTGGTTAAGAGTGTTGTAAACGACTTGAATTTTGGGACAACTGGGACTGTAAATGAGGTTGAACTGAATTGTTACGTTTTCCTAAATTTTCTCATAATCTATTTATTCATATACATACATGGCAACACTAACTATAAATAAGACTGATAGCTATGTTTAAACACATGGTGTATACACATTATAGACATTAGTCATCTTTCCTCTAACTTGTGTTAACATCTGCGTGCGCAAGTCATGCACATGGTGTGTACCATGCATTGCTATCCTATATGTCTACCTTTACGCCCTCTATAAAGTCAGCTATTCATATAGGATGTCGGGCTGTTTTCAAGGCAGACCCAAGGAGTAAATGAAAAGCAGCCTCTGACAGAGAACCATATGGTACCACTCTCCGCAAGAGCAAAAACACAGCAAAGATTAATTGATAATAGCTGGCACTTCCACCACCTCCAACAGGGATATTAGTGTGTGTGTGTGTGTGAGTGTGTGTGTGAGTGTGTGTATGTGAAGGTGTCGGTGTATACGCATGGCGTACATGTGTGTATGTGGGCTGATTTCAAACAGCATGCTTATATTGAAGGCCCAGGAGGGGGACCTGTCAGACAAAATGGTTTGTATTGTCTGCAGCATCAACATGCCTACATTTTTAAACTTGCCATCTTGTAAGAGATGCTGAAGACTTAAACAAGCAACACATTACTCATGCATGAAAGCTTTCAGGGCACTGTTGGATTCTATTGTTGAATGTGGGTTTCTTTGACTGTGGTTGTTTGTCCTTGTTTGTGTTTCTCTGTAGCCTACAGACCTTTCATTGTACAAAACTGGTGCTTTCTTTCACAGCTGCTGCTGCTGCAGGAGGCACAATATGACATTAACACAACTACTGGGGCTGATTTAAGGGGTTACCAGGTAGCTTGAACAAGCCCATTTCCCAACACACTACAAACATTGTCATAAGGAAACAGGGATCTCCATTGCATTTGCATGGCCCTTTGTGTGATCCAGTGGTCAGTAACCCCCCCAGGTCAGGATTGGCTTGAATTAAATCCTGATGTCAGATGGCTGAAATATCCTGCAGGGGTGGAGAGCGCTGGAGGGGGAAGAGAGAGGCAGGAGAGGCTCTCTTTGATTGGATGGACAGATGCAAAGAAGAGGAGAGAAAGAAAAACTAAGAGAGAGGGAGAGAGAGAGAGAGACCACTCAGGGGAAATCAGCTCTCTCCACTCATAAACAGATTCATCATCAGCTCTGACAAACCACACGCCGCATAACGATGAGCTTAAGTGCACGAAGCAAGAGGAAGGAAGTGTGAGGGAAAGAAAGAGACATGGGACGCATGTTAGGAAGACAGGAGGTGTGTGTTTATGTCAATCGGTGGTAAACATCGTACATCCTATCCTCAATTTGCTGGAGAAACTTTCTCTCTCCCTCATCGTGTTCAGATTTAGATAATGTGAACAGACACGACATAGGATTCTGTTCTTCGGTGTCAAAAGAATAGTGTGCAGTGAGGTCTGAGGATTGTATAGAGTGACACCGGCTACAGAGAGAAAGCAAAAATAGAGCATTTACGTCTCAGTCATTCCCAAAAATTAGTTCCTGTGATCAAGATTTGATATGGCTTTACAAGTTGTAGATTAGGGGACTGTGCCGGGCTAGGTAACTCAGATCTACATGATAAGTGATGGTGGTAAGCGATGGCAGCCTGGGTGTGGTGAAGCAGTGGGGAGGACATGGACCCATGAGATGGAGGAGCAGAGGGGGTGCCAGAGGCTGGACTGACAGCCCATAATTACGTCTCATTTTCAGTCATTAAGCCATGGAGTGTGAGCAGCTCGCTCACTAAGGGAAGGGCCCTGATTAATAATGAAGCCCCCCTCCCTTTCCCCCGACACACACACACGCACACACACACACATAGTGCCAAAAACTATGCACATGTATGGGGGACACACGCGCATATACACACACATATGCACATGTGCTAATCTCAAATTAATGACTGGCATGAAGAGTCTGTCGCACTCACTCCCTCAATTATATAATCATTCATACGTATGGATAAAAATACATTTCGCCTCAACACGGAGGTCGGCTCTAAATATTCCAACTAAGTTCTGGTTTTCCAGTGTGCAGACGGCCGAGGGAGCTGTCCAGGAAATCAGCGGTGCTGAATTTAAACGGCGCACACAGCTTTGCCTCCTTCCCTCTCTCCCCATTTCTATTTGCCTTCTTCTCTCCTCGACCACCTCCTGTCTTACCCCTGTCTCTCCTCCTCCTCCTTCCCCTCCTCCTCCTCCTCCTGCTCCTCCTCCACTGTGTTCTGGCTGGCTGTCAGAGGACCCACCGTCTCCTTTGAACTCCTACACTGGCACCCTGCGACGATCAAACTTCGAGCTGCTCCCCGCCATGAAATATTTACCACACAGAAGGGACATATTCAGTCTGTGTCGGTCGAGGGGCTGCTACAAAGGTGCAACATGAAAGGCAGAGAGAATATGAAACGAAGAGAGGGGTATTTTGAAGCCGAAGCGTGGTCCTCTCTACCATGAAACTGTGCAGAAACATGACTACTCTGTTAGCATTTTATTGCATGATGTAATATTTTGGCTGAGGATAAATTATGCATTTTATTCCCCGAGAGGAATGAGAAAGAGGAGGAAAAAAGTCAAACAGATGAAACATGAAAGCATCTAAACAAGACCCACTGTCTTTCATGTTGCCATTTTGCATGTTTTCTTATTCAAATACACTTCACATTATGCAAACCTACAACAATTTATTACCCCAATAATTCACAGGGCACAAATGCTGCTGTGAGGTTCTTTAATTGTTTGAGGTTATCTTCAAATAAAGATGTAAGTATAAAAGATGAGGCTTAATCTGGAGGCTCCAACCCTTGATCTGTCAAAGTTGATTCATAAATAGAAATACAAACATATTACTGCCTCTCATACATCAGTTCTCAGCTGGTCCCTGTTGTCCTCTTTCAAAAACCGAACAAAAGCAGGAGGATGTTGAGGTCAGCGGTGTGAACGCCTTCCTCTGCCATCTCATCGCTGTTATTTGCATGCGTCACCATCTCATCCTCCTCCACCACCACACATGTACTGTACACACACACACACACACACACACACACACACACACACACACACACACACACACACACACACACACGCCACACACAGCTACACCAGCAGCACCAGCAGAGGCAGGGCCAGGACAGAGCTGGCTGGTCCCAGCTGGTCCCTGCTAACACATTCCACTGCACCCTAATGACAGCGGGCCCCCCCAGCCTCTGTGACCCCAGCCCTAACACCCCTTCATGGGCCCCCAGGGATCCCGCAGGGCCGGGACGGGTGAGGAGGAGGAAGGATGGGGGGGTAAGAGGGGGGGAGGAGTGACACAGATGAGGGAGGACACTCCAGGTGGTGGGACAGCTCTGAGGGAATTGGAAGTCATGAATATATTAACTGACAGGAGGGGGAGTAATGAATTCAAATTAAATTATATGTGCCGAGCACCGCACGAACACGAGTGAACACGCCAGGGATATTTCAAGGGGGCCGACATAATTACACCTTTCAGGAAATTTGATAAAAAGGAAATATGTGTAAGACAATCAGAGGTGCAAAACACAGCTGCCAAGCTTGTGTGGCATTCTCAGAAGTTAGATACTGTGAGATGGAGAAGTTTTTTGGGGTATTTAGTTTGTGGTCTGTGAGCCCTTCTCTCCTTCCCCCCCCCTTAATTTGTTTTTCTTTCTCTATTAGCTCTAATCATTTGATATCAACGGTCCAGATATCAATATATTTTCTCATGACAAACTAGTTACAGTTATAACATTATTACCAGCATTGTCAATAATCTTAGATCTCCTAATGACCTACTGTATTGCTCTCTGATCTGCATTAATTGTATTGTGGTAGTGAGCCTCCCTTACTAAATCCCAGAGAGCTGGTCATGTTCCAGACCAGGGATTTGGTCCTTATGGCTGTGGTGGCAGGGCTGACCCCCACGAGCAAGAAGGTTAGAGGGACTCCAGCTGTCTCCCAGGGCTGGAACTGACTAAGACAGCCATGCAAACACCCCTCACCATCACCCACCACCACCCTCCTCCCTCCTATCCCATCACCCACTTTGTCCCACAGTCTGCTTTTGATTCGCCAGCGGCGACTGTCAGCCCAAAATCCCCTCTGCTGTGGTGTGGGGCCAGGTGACCAGAGGGCAAACAGTACCGGAGGATGATTGGTCCACAACAACAATCAGGACGAGCAGACCCTGAAATTGTCCCTGACTGCAGAGGAGAAGGGAATGGCGAGGGGGGGGGGGGGCAATAGAGGACAGAGACAGAGGGTGAAAAGCAGGAAAGGAGAGGTCAAGAAGACGAGAACTGTTGGTTTAAAGATGTAGGAGAGAGGAGGGTAGGGCAGTCTTCCACACTGCCTGAGGCTAAACAGACATCCAAGGCTGAGAGGAAAGATCCCTTGCCTATTGTTCAGATGATCCTATAAACAATATCCCAATCCCTGTGATCTGCTGAGTATTAGCCCGTCCATACGGGATTCCTGCTTAACAGTGCCACAAACCAGCCAAAATAAACAGGCCACATTTGTCTGAACCTATTCATATTTCCTTGTAAGACAGTTATACTCACCTGCCAATCCTTGCTGTTCCACCATCTAACTTTATTAATTTTTTGTTTTCAGTGGACAGATTCCACATTGGTCTTGCAGTCTGATGCAATATAACTTTAAACTATAATTTTCGTCAATGTAAAGTGTTAAATATGAAACCGCAAAGGGCGAACCCCGACTATTGGCAGGCGGTGTGTTTTCCACACTTTCAGGCAGTGTGTTAATTATGGTTTCTTAAGACCAATTAAATACCTCAGTCACACTGGGCTTTGTTTCAAGGTTTCTATTATTTGGTGAGACTGGAAGATAGGGAGAGATATGGCACAGGCAGGGGAAGATAAACACAGGCCGAGATAACGCAGGGATAACCGGTTATCTCAGCTTTCACATGCCTTCAGTTTTGTCCTTCCCTTATCCTCCTTCCCACTCTGCTCTATCTCTGCCTGTCTATCGCTTTTAGATCTCTCACAAGTAATCTGTTTTTCCTCAAGCCCATGTCCTCATGTCTTCCTACAATATAACACGCTTATTTGGATACATTGCATCTAATAGCCATATCGGGCCATCTCCTCACACCTTTATATGCAGCATATGTATAATGTAGCTTCCTTTTCATTCTCTCCCCTTGCCCTCCTCCACGCTGTCTTCGTCTTCTTGGCGTTATCTCGATGAGCGCAGCCGGCACCTGCTTCTCACCTGGGGGCACCACAATGACTTGGTCTATTACAGTAAGGCGAGTCTTCCACGCACAGGAATAAAAGATGGAGGTATGCAATTTCTTTTCATCTTTATTGTTTCACCATGTTAACCAAACCATATTGCAGCGTAAATATATGTAGGACAGACTGGTGGCACCAGTAATGGCTTTGTGTGTGCATGTGTGAGTGTGCGTGAGTGTGTGTGTGTGTGTGTGTGTGTGTGTGTGTGTGTGTGTGTATGTGTGTGTGTGTGTGTGTGTGTGTATGTGTGTACTCTGTTGCAGATAAGGAGGTGCGAGACAGCAGATGGGTATGTCTAAAAAAGCCCCAAGCTCCCAATGTTTGTGGGTTGGGATTGATGTTGAGGTGGCAAATTATTTCATTGGTGCAGATGAAAACTGATCATCAGACATCAAAATCACGCCACATCAGTGTCTATCTCTGACAAGAGAAGCAATTAAAACGGAAAAATACAAGAACATTCTACGGCATATGAGTTTTCTGGAAACAAAATGGCTCATTGTCCGGAAAACAAATAAATCGAATCTTCTAAAAATTCTGCAAAACCTTGTTTACATATACTCTTCAAGAAGACAGCTGCTCATCCAAGCTCATACTTCCCTCATAAATAAATATCTGACCATATCTTGCTGTGTCAGTCCACGGTCTGTGTGCATGTGTGACAGATGAGCACAGACTAGTGCATGAGCAGAGAGGCTGATGACAATGACAGGACTTGATGAGCAGATATAGCCCGTTGCTGATGCCCTGACCATATGGACGGGCATTGTTGTGCCTCCCCCTCACCATCACAGATGGTGCCCGCAGCAACACACCACAACAAAACCTAAGCCATTGTTTTACCAGTAGCAATCATAATAAGGGGAAGGAGGGAGAAAGACAAGAAAAATAATTACTTCTGCAGCCAGAAAAAAAAAAAGAAAAAAAAATCTGTCCTTCTTCAGAGCTGGTGTCCAGAAGGGCAGATTCCTGAGAGAAAGCACCCAGAGTGGTTGTTGGTAATTGACTGATATGGTAATGAGTGCCTAATTATACCCAGTGCACGGGCGCAGAGGGCCGCCTACACAATGACTGCCCCATGACCCGCTTTCTGACAAACTGTCACTTCATCTTGCCACATCACTCAAGGGCTTATCAAATATGACCCCAAAATAGACAAGTGATAATATACACACTGGCAGAGCTGGACATATGCAAACACACACACACACACACACACACACACACACACACACACACACACACGTGAATATGCACAATGCTCTTGCAGACATGGAACACACATGGACATATGCTTGCACACTCTAACACTTAAGCGCGTGTGTGTGAGATTATTATGACACATGGGCATCTTCATAAGCCATTGGGGGGTACAGTAATAAGCCTCCAAGTCAGAGCAAAACTCAGCTGTGCTGTTAAAGAAATCCTTACTATTAATGTCCCTCGGCCTCAATGTCCGAGTGAGATTTATTGCACGATTATTGCATGATAATTTTCGGTAACTGGAAGCATAAAAAAATAAATATCTTCAGATCTTTTCATTATTGTTATTTATTACTGTTATTATTTCGTATTTTGCCCTGGCTATGTTATTTTATATTGCTATTGTATAACATTTGAGTCCTGCCAAAGTGTGTCAGATGGGGAAATGATTCACCGTGCAGATAAGCGGGGTGGAGTGAAAACACAGAAGATGATTATATTGTGCTCTTCCTGGAATAAATCTAAATATTCATGCCACATAATTGCCAGCATCCCGTGCAGTAAACGCTCGGTCTAAGTATGTGCTCAGTGGTCGCCTGTTTAGCAGCACTTTGCTTGAAACCTTCTTTATAAGACATTCATCATTTTATGAAAATAAAGATATGCTGATTGCATGGCACACTCATTCAGTTCGCTTGCCATTGTTCACAAGGTATTCACGTCGTCATTATTTTTGACAGTGATGTGAGTGGTATTCAAAGTTACTCGGCAGGGAAGCCAAATTAAAAGCCCTCTTGACCAAAAAGAATTTTAACTCAGCCGAGACCCGAACAATCTACCGATATTACACTGAGACTTGATGAGTAAAAAACTCCAGGTTACAGAAATGTTATTAGTGTGGAAAATGGTTAAAAGTTAGAGCTAGAATGGATAAATCACACTTTCAAGCTCAAGATGGTTTCTCATTTCAGGGTGGCTCCTGGAAATACGTGTCAAATCAGTCAAATGTTGGAGTCTTCTCCATTTTTTGATCTAGAAATCTTTGACAAATGTAGGATTTGTTAGATGATGATAACACAACTTGGCAGATTTTCCAGCAAATTGTGTTTATAATTAAAGCACAAGTCGGGGAAGATCCCATTAACAGTCAAGCAGATCTGAATCCCAGGGCATATGCTGAATTTATTTTGTTAGTTGATATAAACTGTCTAAAGGATTTACAATACAGTACATTGATTGACAAACACTTTATATTTACACATTTGTAAATATGCAAGTAGACGTGCACAAGCCAGTGTTTCTTTATAGATGACCTCCTTGTGAGGAAAGTGGATTATTATGGTCTTATACATTAGTCTGTAGTCTGTACATTAGTCTGTAAGCTTGAGCCAAAAGTTACTGGGAAGAGGCTGAGTCAGCTTAAAGTTTGTGTTTTCTGCAGCGATGCAGCTACAGTGCCAGGATACTGGGCTAACGGGTGAAGCTCTCGGAGTCGATCTCCTACTTTTCCACCTGCATCAATACAGCGCTTCACTTGTTGAGGGAATATGTTCTGTTTTTAACACCTCTCTTTCACCCACTGAGACAGGCTGTTGTAGAATGGCATTACATTCATCCTTCTGTGTGATGTCTGTAATCTCCACAACCTGTCAGAACTCCTTCCCTCCAATCTGGGGTGTGAAGATTTTGTGCTACAAAACATCAACCTACTGAAGTAGACGATTATGACCTCGCTGAGGCAAATATTCAACTGAACTCTTGAAATCTTCCTCAGTCGTTTCAGTGGAAACTGTTGACAGCTCAGTGGCTCTTTAGGTAAACTTGTCAGCAGGTACAGGAGCTCATTGATGAATCTGTAAAAAAAATACAGTAGTTTGTAGTAAAGAGAGTACAGATGGTTCAATTCAGGGGGGACAAAAACATTAATCCACAAAAAGCTATTCTATGAACTCATTTTTGCCAGGAGGCATGCTCATCTTCTGAACCTTTGATTGACACTTCACTTTAACCAATTAGGAATTCTATGTTATGTGTACGTACAAGAAACACTTCATTCTCTTGTTTTGTGTAAATATACAGCCTATTAAAAGTTTTAAAAAAGAGTAAGTGTAATAAATACATCAGCATCTCCTACCATCAAGAGTGAGACCTTCACCTTCTGTGGTATTGTTACCAGTTACCAGGGCAGTACTTCCTGCTGTGGTGTCATTGTGTTTTCCTGTGAATAGACCCCAGATACAGTGCATCTGCAGGCATTGGCATGTGATGATAAAAAAAAAAGTGTGATCTTGCAGCCTAGGTCTGTATTTCACTATACATACAATTACTGTACAAGAACAATGTGCAGGAACAGCTTTCATCATAGCTTTCAAGTTTTGTATTTCTCACACTGCTTTTGGATAGTTTTTAGCTGACTGAAAACTGTCGGGGGTGGGTGATGGAGAGGTGGGGAGGGGGGCTTTGGTTCTGCCACAGAGAAAGATAAAAACTAAACATAGAGACAGACAGAAGGACCAGCCTTAGACAAACAGGCCGTTTCCTGTCATGTGGTGTGATCATATATCATTGGTCAGCATGCTGGGTCAGAGCCTCACAGTATCAGTCCGGAGAGATAGCCCACCCACCAGATGGCCTCTGTCCAACAGGTGGTCCCATAGTGGGGGTGGGGCTGAGAGGTCTGACATCTGCCATCCATAGCCAACGCCTCACACACTCACACACAAAGCAGACACACACACACACAAAGCACTCACACACGCGCACATATTGCGCACAGTGGAGTAGTTGGGAGCAACACCTTGTCCTCCCTGCTCTACATGTCTGCTGCACTGAGATCTCTGGGCCCCGGGGCTCAGCCTCCTACTGTCTGTCTGTTTCCTCTATCAGATTTCACACTCATCTCACACATCACAGCTCAGTGTGTGCTCATTTCCATGGCTCGGGCTTCAAACAATGACAACTCATTAGCATGGATTGTGTGGCCTTGGATTGTCGCGAGCTGACAAAGAATGAATATGGATTCTATGCGCGAGCCTTTTGTTTTGTTTTCATTTACTTAGAATCTTGAGTTTGTTGTAGCTGTTTGTGCTCTACGCCAGAGCTTTATTGTGTGCAGCCTTGTGCTTGTTAGTTTACTGATGTTTATTTAATTACTTACTTAACAGTGATGCTGTGCAGGAGGCATGCCTGACTGACAAAAAAACCTCATCCATTGTGCTGCAGGAGCAGAGATTTTAGGGCGCCTGTAAAAGAAAGTCTCCTTTTGGATGAAATAAGGCATTACTGAGAGAGTGTGTTGTCTTTGGGTAATGCAAAGTCACGCGTAATGCAGAATATTAGGTTAGCTGGTTTGTGTAAACAATCAATGCACATTTTGTACCCGCTCTCTGCTATTAGGGGACGGATTTGGTTGTGGTTGGCTGAAAGAGAGAAAACAAAGCAAAGAGCATGTTAATTACTCCTGGCAAATTGACAGCATTCTGGTAGAGTAGCTTTGCGTTTTGCAAACATTTTTACAATAGTTTCAATCCTCACATGAATGATAGCAACGATCATCTGACTAAAAGAACCTGTCTGATTAGCCATCATCATTGTAGAACCTCCAAACCTGCAAAAATTATGAGATCTCACAGTCCATCTTTCCAACTATGAAACTGCAGAATTATATCAGCTATGCAAACGAGCAGCAACTCAGCATTTTGATGACATTAACATCACCTTTGTCACTCAACTTTCCTTTTGTTTAATAGATCCCATTGACCTAGATGATCCCTCAGATGATCCCAACTCATAGATCAAAAAGTTTTTATTTTCATACAGACTTCCAGCTTTGTTTGTAAAATAAGATTTCACTGTTTGCTTTCACATCTTTACTTTAAAGCTGGTTTAAAGTCTTTATTATTATCTGTCACATTCAAATGTAGAGTTAATTAGTTTGGGAGTGTTGCAGAGGATGATGATGCTGTTTCAATTATGTGACAGAAAACTGGGGTTAAGTATCTAAATATCTAAATATCACCTCTCTGCTACTGGTGGAGCTGTGACTGTGAAGTTTGCAAAAAAAAGAAAAGAAAAGAAAAAAAACTGTTGATTTGTCTGTTCAGAGCATCCTAAACTTGGAAGTGTAACATTGCAGACCTTGGCAGAGAACATGATCCTCTGTGAAATAGAGTGCTTCACTCTAACATAACAAGAACAAGACACTTTTTACTGTCAGTTGATCATGCTCTAAAGGAAACAGAAAATTGGATTGTATTACTCTCCCCAGAATCTTATATTCTATCCTATTACACTCATGTCTTGTAAGTACTGCATACTTTTTCATACATACTGTTCAAGGACACTTGTGAGTACACGTATGAACACGGGAAATGGCAAAATTATTATTGGATAATCATTTTAATGGAATAACAGAGGAGTGAGAGAGTATGTATTCATATTTTCAAACTCAAATTTACATTTTCAGTTTAATATCATCAGAAACAATAAAATTCACTCATGTGCAAATCTGGAGAGGCTGTACAGTTAAAGAGCAAGTCAATAACTACTGTTTACTTGCATCAAAATGTTTGTTAAGATAAAGTGTTACTTGAATAAACATTTTGACTGGATGATTAATGTTGATTCTCTTTATGGAATTAATCATTTATTCTCATTAAGTTTCTTGTCAGAGGCACGTAATATCTCCCACTCAGCATTGAGGTGACTTTCAGACGTACTTGGAGTTTTGTCAGAAGTGAAACACCGAGCCCAGAATAGGCCCGGGTCTGCTGATAGATTCTTGTCGGAAGGCTTGTCTTGTTTGTCTGAGAATTGTGAGACAGAAGACGTGCGATGCGGTGCTTTCACTTAGAAGGTTCAGGAAAATTTGCTGCCCAAGTTGAATTATTCATCAGACGTCATTGCCTTTCTCCTCCACCTTCAGTTGACAGGTGTCTAGGTGAGTCCATATGGCTCTTGTGTGAGGATACGCACGCACACACACACACACACACACACACACACACACGTAACCAGAAAGGGTGGGAGGTGGTGGGGTTGGAACAGATGATTGGTACTATGTTGCGCGTGGGTGGGTGGGTGTATGTGTGTGTGGGGGTGGGTGGGGGTGTGAGTGTGTGTGTGTGGGTGTGTGTGTGTGTGTGTGTGTGTGTGTGTGTGTGTGTGTGTGTGTGCACATTGCAGAGGTCTCGTTAGCACCACAAGTGTATGGCTAAATTAGTCTCCTCTATCCCTCCATCACACCTGCTCTCAGAGCCTGCAGCTGTCACTAAGCACATGTCTGTCTGTCTTTCTGTCGGTCTGTCTGCCTATTTATGAAGGGTCTGATGTTTATTTCCTTATATCAATCCTCTGATCCATTGATCCACACTTTATTACATTCTACAGCATATATCAATACAATTTTCTTGATTTACAAATAATCACAGTGTAACTCTCTGAATTTGGTAATCAAACCTAATCAATTCTCTGACTGGGCTGGAAATCTGAGACCACTATTGTCAGCTGCTGCATGAAGACTTAACAATTAACACATCTTTCTGTTCTTTTTCCATTACACGGAAAAAATATGCGTTTTACTCACCAGCATGGATGTGTTATCACACTGTTATGTTGCTATAATCTGAGATTCTCAACCAGTTTATTAACAGCATAATTCCCCCAACAGTCCTTACATATAACTACATGACAAATAATAAAAGCAAATGTTTAACGTGTTTTTACAGATTTTTGTTTCTTTTGATGCAGGCAACAAAACCACTTGATCCGGAAGAATCAAGGGAAATATTGCGAGTAAAAATAATTTGATCGCTGTTAAAAATGCCAATGGAAAATGACTCCATGATATTCTTTAAAATAAGTCAGAGTTGATATTTGGTTTACATGGGGCATGAGTGCCTATTTGTTCGATGCACTCATCCATCCCACCCTCTTCCAGAAGAATCATTTATCTGCAGCATTTATAGTTCAGTCAGACATTTCCAGTGAACCAGAAACTGACCAACACTTTAATGTGAACGCCTGTCATCTGCTTCATGTCTCTGCTCTCTCTGGCCTCAACGGCCTCATCTTCCCTTTTACTTGGAATCATTAAAGTAGTGTATCTCTTAGCTGTCTCCTCCCTGCGTCGTCTCATTAACTAAAATGTTATGCCCAGCCATGTTTTCACCCAGCTGCATGTTGGGTAAAGCTCTGGACAAAAGAGGAGCAAGGACAAGCAAATGGACATAAAGAAAGTGGACAATGGAGCAGAGAAGTAAAAGGTTGAAAGGTCGCTCTGGTCCTGACCCCTGAGGTCAGCCAGTAGTTATGTGGTCTGTGCTGCCACCACCTCAGCAGCTTGTTATTGCTGTTCAGGTCACCTCTGTCTGGCCTCTCATTTAGTGACAAACACAGCAGACTTACAAATGATGACAAAATGCAGACAAGGCATCAGTAAATCAGGAAAATGTTTATTTTTCTCATACTTTCTTGCTACTTCTATACCCCCCCCCCCTTTTTATGTCTATGCTGTCTTTCCACTTATGCTAACTGACATGGTGTGACCTTCCTCCCACAGCCTGCGGAGACCTTCACAATATTGCTTTTGAACAGGGTCCAATAAACAAACAATTACAAGAGAGGGGGACGTATCAGGCTGAATTGCTTCACGATGGTGAGGCGTTTAATTTCTGATTTCACAGTCTTTTGGAAGAAGGGACAGGGGGCCAAGCCAAGCAGCAGTTACTTTCCCACACACGCAAACACACACACTCTCCTACGCTGTTTTTCTCACGCACGCACACACACACACACACACACACACACACAGACTTATTTCCATGCCCCGCCGTCTTTGAACGGTCCATAATTACGTCTCATAGACTAATGTCATGGCTCCCATTTTCAATTTAATGTATAGATGTAATGCATTGTGGCACGTGGAAAACATCCATCTCTATCTGGGTTTTTACATGCTGCTCCTTACTGAATTGCATATTGAATAATTCAATTTGCAGCCATATATAATCACTAAATATTGTGGAAAGTGACCACAGTTTCAATACACACCTAATGGATTGATTCAGTTATAACGGTGGGCAGGAGTAAGTAGTTTTTCCGACCGACTTGTGTAACCACAGTGTAGCCATAAAGACCAACATTAAGCTGCACGCAGATCAATAGACACACCGCGAGAAAAGGAGTGGAGACAGTCACTCCGAGTAAGATGGCGAAGAAGCCGTCTGGAGTAAAAGTTAACTATTTGTTCCATATAAAACATCAATCAATGATTTTACCTCTGCTGGAAGATGCATTCAGGTTCTACTAACAGCATAGGACATTTGATCACTATCAGCTTTTTTCATGTTTCTAAATACCATTTTGCTTTTTGTGTTGTTCATCCCTACAATCATAACTTTATCCACCTTGGACGTCAGCAATGTCACAGGGGTTTGCAGGTCACAAGTCCATCACAGTGGACTGAGGGAAGAACATGCCAACTCCACACAGAAAGGCTTTTGGTCCAACCAGGATTCAAACCTGGTCAGGACTCTAAAAACATCCCTTATCGAACAGTCTGACAAGGAAACCTCACAAATTGCAAATTGGACTTCATGCAACCTTTGGCAAGAGGTGAGGAGCAGGTCTCTCTTTGAAACATCACACGGCAGGAAGAAAAAAGTGTGGAACGCTGATCTACAACATCGTATAAAGGCAGCCAAAACATTAATCAACAGGTAATGAGTGCTAGCGGGAAAAAAAAGTATTCATATCCCCCAAGCTACGTGGAAAAAGTAGAAGCACCAAAATTGAACTAATGTATTAAAATGACTGATTGAAAAGACTGGCTGCTTCCAAGTCGTTAAATATTAATGTCTTAATTTGTTAGCCTCAGTGTAATGGCTGTAATGTAGCTGGGCCAGGTGCTGCTAAGTACTGCTGCATGTTGTACACTGTTATGTAGACGTGATGTTGTATGGAACGCAGGCAACAACAGCCTTAGTTTACAGTAATGAGAACAAAGAGAAATGTCTTTTTTCTCTTTGTTCTTCTATTTTTTTCCCAGTTCTGTTTCAACTATGTTTTGCCTTTTAACTGTGATTTGAGTTGTGTTAGTGCCTCCAACTGTTAAAATGTGATGAATTTGGAGGTTAAGAACACAGCCGCGCAGTATTTAATGAAGCAAATTAGAGTGAATGAAATATAAAAAGAAGAAGGTGTCTGAGACACACAGGAATCTGAGTTGCTAAATATGAAAGCACTCAATTTCAGTACCAGAGTGGAGGCAGTGCTGGTAACTTGACTTGTTTTAACAATAGATTGCAGTTATTCTTATTTACACAATAGAGCAACTTATGGACTTATCCTCTCACTTTCTCTCCTCCATCCGGTCTTTTTAGCCTTTTCACACACACACGCGCGCACGCACATGCGCTCGACCGCTCCCATTGTTCCTGTGCCATTGTCCTCGGTGGATGTGTGTGCATTCACTGTGTATCGTTCTCCCCCCTGACTCATCTGCCAGCCCCGGGCCCATTGTCCTGCAGCGTGCCACACAAACAGCCATCAATTAGGCAGCCTGCGCCTCTGTAGCAACGTGATTGTTTTGGCCTGGTCTCCATCGTGGCACCTGTCTCACACATGTTCGACTCCTTTGATGGGCCATAACTTAACCCCTGCTCAAATTACCCAGGGGGGTAAAAATAGCATGTCCGCAGTCACATTCGCCTAATGATTAGTTCAGTTAAGATCTCTTGACTACAGAAATGATTGCGCCCGCCTGTGACACCAATGTGCATAAAGGGGGTTGAGAAAAGGAATGAATGAATGAATTATTGCAAATAGCTCTGGAATCATGTTCCCCTGGCGCAATGGCCATTTTTCTTCTAAGGACATATTCAAACATTTAAGAGGCTTCTTGGTTTCTTTCTGTAGTTCTCAAGAGCTTTTACTTACTTACTTCAGTGAAGTCACATCATGTGGAGATCACTTGAACTGAGAGTAAAGTGTGTCATCACACACAGGTTGTCCATTCAGTACTATAGCCGTCCATTTGACCATTTGTCTATAATTTCTACATTTTGTTTTCAGTCATTTTTCTCTCACTTAATAATAATTATTATTATCTTAGAGCAAGGCTAGAAAAAAAGTGAAAAATAAAAAAGCTATGCGTCTGTCAGTATGAAATAGGGCTGGCATGAGGTCAAATATTTTCTGCTGTAAATACAATCAATTGTTGTAACACCATAAAGTAACTCATGAGAATTACATGTAGCATTAAAATGTAGCGAGGTGCAGAAAAGACTAAAATGAAAAAATAGTGCATTATGTCATTTGTTTAATATTATCAATATTATAATATTACAATATCCCATTTACTTTGGCACCGCATATTGTCAATGCAGACGTATTGCAACAAACAGTAGGGTTAGTACAGATATATTAGATCAAACAGTAAGGTTACTCCTTTGTTCCTTTAATTCATGCTTTAATTGTGAGACTGAACAGCCAGAAACTTGAAAACCTTTTCATTGCAGTGACAATGACAATGCAGTGACAATGACAGACAAAAAGGAGCTGTGTTTAATTTGTTGACAATACACTCTTCCAGCTCAGACTGCAGGAAGTGCAGATCACTGATTGGAACATGACAGTCAGAGCAGATTGACATCAGGGGCCAGTGGTTGCAAGGAGCAACCAGACAGTCCCCTCACACACGTACAATTTATATGTACATACAGAACAATCAGAGATTCATAATAGTTGACTAATGCTACCATAAAGACCGGTTTCTGACCCACATTGTAGTTACTGACCTGGCTGTTTAGGGTCACGGTGCTCCTAACAAGCCTTCAGAAAGGATCCAACATGCAGTCGGCCGAAATCACAGCGGGGACCCTGTGAACCCCCACTGATCAAAGGTCAGTGCTGGAGGGATCAATATTCCCGGCCATAAAAATGTCAGTTTTGAATATTTATATTGCCTCTTATTGAAGAAATCAAACCGCAACAGTGTGTGGTTGTTATGTTAAGACTTTATTTGGACATTAAAAAAAAGCATATTCAATTAAAAGATGTTTTTCGGGGAAAAAAAATAGAAAAAGAAATTAACTGGAAACATATGATTTCCCCTTTTCATTACACTGTTTCAAATGCCAGTTTGATAACAGTCCATGCAATTTTAATGCAAATCGACACAGAATTTTTAAAATGTACAAATGTACAAATTACAAGCAGTGTAGGAGCCACTGTGTGCCTGTGAAACTGCATCGTTCACTCGAATAAAATGGCACTGAAATGCTAAGGAAGCAACCGTGTAAACAATATTTTCTTTGGTTTCCATATGTCAGCATCCACTCACATGCAGTTCATCTATGTTTGCGCAAACAGAGCAGAAGTAAATATGATCTTGTGTACAAAAAGATACTGTTAATCTGTCCTCAAACTTCATGGTTTAAAAGAACCGCAGCTAATTAACCACACACCAAAACAGGAATACATTTTAATATTGATCCCCTCATGTCCCTGGTGCATTGTCTGTGTGCATATCTGTGTGTGCATGTGTGTGTGTGTGTGTGTGTGTGTGTGTGTGTGTGTGTGTGTGTGTGTGTGTGTGTGTGTGTGTGCGTGTAAGTGCGTGTGTGTATGTGCGTGTGTGCAGGCAAGAGTATGATTATGAATATTTTAGGAGCACATTTAACATGGCAAAGCCAGAGAAGGCTTGGTGAGGGATTTGCGCCTACTCTTCAGCTAATGACCCCAGGCGCTTCCAGCAAAGCTTCTTCATATTTTAAAGAAAGTCGATAGAGCTGCAGCCCAGTCAGCAGCATTAAGATTCATACAGACGCCACAGGGACCCTGAAAAAATTAATAACACGCGTGTCTAACAATCCTTCCTGCGATTTAGTGGAGCACCCAAGCTCTCTGCCTGAAATGCAAAGTAGTAATGAACACACAGATAAGATAAATTCTGAACACGAATCCCGTATGCCTCAAGTCAATGCACAAACACACTCTCACGCCCACTCTTTCCTTCATCCCCTTCTCTGCAAACACACCCATCTCTCCCACCTCTTTGCACTCCTGACCAAAGGTATCCAAACACTCTCTTTTTTTGTCACTCTCCACCATGCTTTTACTCTCTACTTTTACTATCTCGTTGTATTTCCCTGTCTCTCTCTCTGTCGCTTCAAATGAAAAGAAAGGACAAATCTAAGGACTCTAAAAGACCCAAGGTGACTGAACGAAAGCCCTTTTTTTCAGTTTACCTGGTTACAATGATTTTTTTCTTTTTTCAAGATTTCACATCTGCCTCTCACAGCAAGGTTAGCCATTGTTTAGAATATGTCTTGACTGTACTCATGCTGTACTCCTGGTAATGTTTCTTATCCTTATCGTCCTAACAAGTACGTGATGGACAAGTGGAATACATACATATACCACTAAACGGTGAGAGCAGCTTCAACACATTCATTCAATTCTTTTTCTCCTCAGTCTGTTCAGCCATAATGAAAGATGTGGATAAAATCTCTATTTATACCTTCAAAATGATATAGTACAAAAAGATACATTCAATCCAGACTTCACAGAATCTCACTGAATGCATGTGCTGCAAGAGACATGAAATCAAGTTGAGACACAAGTCACACGTTAAGCACAAACAAGGTGAGTTTTATATGTATTTTACGGCAGTGGGCTTCTCCTAGAGTCAGGACAATTGTGCAGCGGTAGGTTCTGCCCTCCCTGGAAAAAGGCTAGACAACATATGGTACTGTCTCCCAGAGAACAACACACCACCCAAGCAGCCTGGCAGCCTGTATGTGTGTGTGTGTGTCTGTGAGTGTGTGTGTGTACAGTATGTAGAAGAGCTGGGACACGAAGAATGCCCGTCGTTTTTGGTATATTTTCTTCTACCACAGCAACATGAGCAGAAGAGATACTAAACTCTCCAAATATTAGCAAGGCTCGCAGATTGCACACAAGCAAACCCTTGATGTGAATCTATTTTTATCAAAGCAAAATCAATGCACTTAAAATAAAACCCCAAAAAATGACGAAAGATGGAAGAAATAAAAATTTCAATTTGTGTCTGGATGCAATATAGTGCAACAATCTGCAACTGTGGCATGTTTGTTTCAGTGAGACGCTGCAGCCTTTAAGAGCTCAGAGGAGGCACATCGTGGAGGCTGCAGGACAGAGTTAGTGAGCTCGATGAGACATGGGGCGGAAGTCCTGATCATTTGTCTACCAAGAAGAGTTTCCATTTTCATGTGTGTGAGTTAAAAGGGAAGGAAGGGAATCAATAAAGCATTAGTGAAAAGCCATCAAAATACTGTAAAGCGTATTGCAGCCAGAAGGTCAGGAAGTTGGATATAATTTATTTAAGGTGAGATACCTTAAGACTACAGTTAAATCAGCTTTATTCCATCCATATGATCACGCCGGCTGCCTCATACACTGAATGTGTAAATTACAATAACAAGCCGCAGGCCTTTTCATATCATTTCCAATGCCGTTGTCCTGCTCTTACCGTGGTTAATTTGGATGGAATTTGTCTAAAAGTCTGAAGGGAGAGCAACATATCCACTCCCTAAGTAGCTTGAATCAAAGATCCCGTGCCAGCCCAAACAAGGCAGACCCACAGCACAGAATCTCTTCAAATCCGCTGGTGGAGGCATCTCTCTCTCTCTAAGGCCATGATGAGAGGCTCATGTAAGCAGCTCATCAGCAGCCTGCTTGCCCATATGTGCCTCACACCCCACTGTCCCCAGTGGGTCCTGGCTCTGAGCAGTGATACCATCTCATCTGCCAACACAGTTCGCCTGGAAAAACCCCCCGATCCCTGCTGTGGTTGGCCTCCCCTGGCCTCACTGGCTAGTGTTGTGATCAGCACAGACAGAGTAGCTGGTATGTCCACCGAGTCAAGTGCCCAATCAAGGGCTGGAGAGTGGAAACTGAAGGAAAAAAAAAAGTGAATAGTGAATGAGAGATGTTAAGTAATGAATGAGATGCAGACTGAAAACTGAAAATCAGTGGAGGCCAAATGAAGGCAAGCATATATTGTACACACACACACACACACACACACACGCACACACTCCCTTGACAGGAATGAATCTTAAGAAATTTACTTTCATAATCAAATCTATCAGACAGACCAGAGAGGCATCCTTGACTCTGGCCAGGAGAAGCACTAATAACAGTGGTGTTTTGACAAATCACCAATGTGTGAATCCTTGGGGCCAGTATTGATGATGGCATATGCTGTGGGAAGCAGACAGGCGCAGGAAAAGTAGGGTCCAGTGTCATGTCTGCAGTGTCTGCAGGTCCCGGGCGGCGATGGTTCGCTTATCCCCCTGCTACTGCACATATGTTTGGGAAAAAGAACAGTTGGACGTGGCCGAGGGCTAAAATGGGTCAGATCGACACAGATGGAGAAAAAACTCCCACTGGGTCACTGTCAGATGACTAACACCCTCAGAAAAAAAAGTGAAGAAATATATGTGTGTGTGTGTGTGTGTTTATGTGTATAGATGTGTGTAAGGGGTAGAGGGCGTCAAATTAGCTTTCCGGCATCAATTCTCTTGAAACAAGGATGGGGGGAAAAATACAACAAGTTCTGAATTTAAATTGGGTCACGCTGGGCTTGACTAGCCGAGAGCAAACAATAAACCCTGAAGAAAACCAGGGGATGTCAAAAATTCCTACCATTAAATTTGGCTCCCTGCATTTTAGAGTTTCCTCCCATGACTTTATTTTGTGCATAAACAGAGTCAAAACTATAAAATCAATAACAGGGGTCACTGTTCAGTCAATAGTGCACTGTTATTGTGATTACAATTCCGTTTTACAAAGTGCCGGTATCAAACCTGAATGATGTGACAGCTGATATTTAGGTTTTTTTTGCTCCGGGAACATTAGGGCATCTTTACAGGAAAAATCAATTGACAGTGCAAGAGAATGCAGATATATCTGTGAATAGATGGAGACGAGGCTTCCAGTTCAGCTCAGAGATCCCTGATGAGTAAAGATCTGCTGATAGCATATTACACAGGAAAACACAGAGGCGATAACATAATCAAGCAATTAAGCAAAGCGAAATTATATTATTCTGTCCATAGTTGCAAAGGAAGAATAATTAACTCTTTGTGAGCACACCTCATTGTGATGTCACTGGGGAGGAGATCTTCAGACAAAGCTGTCCTGGTCTTCAGCCATCCATGATGTCACAGCAACAATGTATTCAGATAGCTTCAGGCAAATGTCCTTGGCTGTCAAAACCTCCATTAGAAATGGAATGTGAGGCAATAATTGCTGAGATGAAAGGTCATCCACCTATTTGTTCATTATGAAAATGGGAAATTCCTTTCAGTTTAATCCTTAGCTGCCTATTGAGATGATCTTTCACAACCGTTTCTCCACACAAACAGATGGGCCGATGCCTCACGGAGACGAGCGCCAAAACGGCATTGCTTCTCTGAATTCTCTCTCTGCAGTTATGCTGCCTTATGTCTGTTGTTTGCTCCCCTTTGTGGATTTCAGATGTGGGATTTAAAAACAAAATTCAAGCCTCCAGTTATATGCAGGTTGAAAAACACTTGTGTTCGATGTAGAAGCGGCTCGGAGAGAATCGTTCTTTTTTTCACCTCACATCACCCCTGCCGTCACATGAGGGCACTTCTCTCACTTTGCACGCTGCACACGCGGCGATATCAACCATGCATTAGTATGTGGGTGGCATGTGCTGTGTGAGGCAGTCATATGTTTACAGTGAATCTCTTGGATGAAAGTCAAGTTTGCAGCTGCAGCCTCGAAATAATTCATCGCTTGCTTTTTTACCCGGGAGGAGCCACAGGTAGTTGATGAAGTGGCAGTGCCAAGATTCCCAACTGGCGAAGACGATGCGCAGCTGCCAGGAGTCAGAGCGGCCAGATGCCGCTGCTGATGTACCATGTGTTCCAAGCAGGGCAACAGTGTGTTTGTGTGTGAGCTGGGGTGGGAGGGGAGAGAACGAAGCGCTTGCCAAGACATTCTCACATTGATGCCAACCTGACACATGCTTGGGTACTCCCCATGGTTTGTGTTACCATCTCAGCCTCTCTCACAGATCTGTGGGGGGTCCCCTCTTTACCCTTTTCCTCAGATGCACTCCATTGCCAAGATGGGAGTTGGCGCCTGCTTGCGGCCATCCAGCCCATCAGAGGAGAGATCCTTTCAGGTGGTCTTCGCTGAATGGTGTGTTGGCAGCAGGCCACGGCAGCATAATGCCAGCTCTGCCACATGCTCTGTCTAATCACGTCTTCGGCGTAACCGTAACTCTGTTTGGTATCCACGTCTTGTCCTTTCTCACCTGACTAACAGACACGCATGTGATGCCCTTAATCATTCTCCACTCCTTCATCCGTCCCTGCAGTTTCTCCAGGCTTGGAATCCAGTCCTACACGACGGATATCAAAAACATGGCCAACTTCCAGGAGGCGAATCCGCAAACATAGGTCGTCTGTGCCTCATTTCGGCGTCATCGGAGATGGCACTCGCTCATTTTTAGGCTGAATCCTTGGAAAAACGTGGCAGTGCCATCTGCATAAAAACGACGAAAGGCTGTGCGTGTGCCCGACAAATGAAAGAATCTGTGGAAATTAAAAAGCAGACGGGGTAGCATAGCATCCCCTTGAATGGCGATTTCCCCACAAATGGGAACGAGTGGTCTATGACGATACTATTCCTGAGAGTGGAGGGGAGACTGAAACAAGGGCTCTAGTTTCGTTAGGAACATGCCATCCTTGTTTGCAGTGTAGGGGGTTTGGGGAGGGAAGTGAAAACTTTTTGAACGTGTGCCATGTCTGTACCATTCTCTTATCTGAGGCCCGCGACTGCCAGCTGGCGGCTGAATATGCCCACTTGCACTGTGTTGATGAAGCCAGCCAAGTTGGTTGGCACACTGTGTGGTGGAACTGGCATGTGATCTGAAGCCAAACATGGCTCTGTGTGGGGTATCTGCATATATGCTGCACTCTGCTTTTCCCCAGCCTCGTCTGCTGATCAGCCGCTCCACTCAATCTGTGCGTCCTCAAACCAGGCACAGCATTTGACTAACCAAACTGAGTAAAGAGCTCTATATAGTATAACACTGTATAGCTCTGTAATGATTTCTGTCTGAAACTGTTTATCTGTGGACTCCATGCACCTTGATGAATTAATTCAGCAGAAAATCAAAACAGTGTACGGACAATTATGTTATTACAAAAATTAAGACAATTTCACGTAGTGATGTGTGTTAAAGAACAGAAATATTTTACGAAGCGTTTTTTCTTAGATGTCGGGCTTTACCGTGTATTTTTCGCGAGGTGGGAACCAATGGAGCGCCAGTGTTTCAACCCGGTAGATTGATACCGCTGCATCGTCCTCCAGTACATGACCAGCCTGGGTTTGTTTTTAGGTAAGGTGAACTTGAATTAAAGACTTTGGCGTGCACAACGAAATACGGGTATAACTGAAGACATGTTCTTATATCAATCGCTGCGTAAAGTATGATTTTAATTGCCCGCCGTATGGATGAAATCGGTATTTTTCCATTCGTTTTTCCTTGAATAATGTCAGATACCTACATACTTATAGATACTGAGAGCAAAATTGAGGTCTCAGCAGTGTCTGGTTTAACTCCTGTTACATACATACCTACAAACAGAGAGATGCAGGGGGTGTGGGTGGATCAGACGTTTATCTTGCTGGAATAGACAATTATTTTAGTCACCAAGTCTTAAAGCCACAGCCCCCCATACACTCCACTTGTCTGATGACTGATGGGACCCTCTTCCAGAGATGTGTGTTACTATCGCAGACTCACAGGGACTGTATTTCTCCCCCTGTGGGATCAGCTGGATCATGTCCTCTGAGGCTCTGTAGAAAACTGTCTCTGACAGAATAATCCCCAAGATGCAGCTTCAGCTCGAGGCTTCAGATTTTTTCAGAGAAAAGTGTGTGTGTGACAGGTGCTATGTGTAGTGAGTTGTTAAATTTAAAAGAAGGGTGCAGTATTGCGGGACTGATTGTGTCTGAAAGCGGGGATATTTCATCTCTGCCGCTTTTATTGTCACCCTATCTCAAACAAAGCTTTGTTTGAATAGTCCAAAATTAACTCATTTTAACTTTATCTGAATTCAGTTGTTAAGTTTTTGTTAGAGATTGCAAGTCTTAAAGAATACAAGCAGAGGTTAATTGATTGGCACTTCTAATTGACGTGAGAGATACTTGTCAATCTCAAGGTTACAAGTCAGAATCAAGAGAGATTTGCAGAGATTGACTGCAGAGCGATCCCACAAACAAGTTCAACACAGAATTACACAGTTTGCATCTAAAACTGAAAAATGGGATGGAGTCTCAGACCGACATCGTAACTAATGCTGCTCATGGGTCCAAACATTGATCCTGTGTAACTTCTTGAGACAAGCAGGTACAACACACTGCACACCCCAGAGCAAACACACATGACACTCAGGACAGATTAAAAGGAGAGCAGGGAAACGAGAGGGAACAGGCAAAGACAACCTAAAAAATATCATGGTCATGTCCCAGGGCACCTGACCATGATGACCAGAGAGACCACATATTTACAACAGAAGACAAGGAAAGACAGTCAGAGAGACAAGTAGAAAGAGAGACAACCCTATCACTTCATTTCACAACGTCCTGACAGTCAAACTCGTTGTGCCGTTTGCTAAAACTCTGTCCTACCTGTCGACTCACAGAACATGGGTGGATACAAGTGGACCTAAGCAGCCGAGGATGGAGACATCTTGAAATCGGGTCGCAGCAGAAACATGCTGCTGTTGGGAATGGTTTCTGCTGCTGGCCACTCTGTGAAGTGGACCAGTCGGCACTGGAAAGCCTCTGCTCACAGAACCTACTGTCCACCGAGGCAGGGGCTCCTGGGAACTGTTTTCCACCGGGGGGCGCATAGATGGACTCCAGCGCCGTCAGCGAGGACAAACCAGAGGCCGGCCTTTGCCAGAGCTCCAGCGTTTGGAGACAGGGTTGCCATCATAGACAGCAGTGGCAGCCACAGCTACAAGCAGCTCTACCGCAGCAGCCTGGGTCTCGCAGGCAGAATTAGTTCTGCCCTGCGCTCTGACTTTGGGGGTCTGGGAGGCAAACGGATCTCCTTCCTGTGTGCCAACGATGCCTCGTACACGGTGGCACAGTGGGCAGCCTGGATGAGCGGCGGGACAGCGGTGCCACTCTACCACAAACACCCTCCGTCCGAACTGGAGTACATCATCTCCGACTCGCAGAGTTCGCTGCTGGTGGCGGGCCATCCCTACGCCGACACCCTGGAGCCGCTGGCTCACAGCCTGGGGCTGCCCTGCCTCACGCTGCCCCCCACGGCCAAGCTGGGCACATTGGGTGAGGAGGTCTCCCAGGAGGAGGACGCAGGTATCTCAGACTGGGCCCATCGACCAGCGATGATCATCTACACCAGTGGCACCACAGGGAGACCCAAGGGGGTCCTTCACACACACAGCAGCATCCAGGCCATGGTATGTGCACCCCCTCAAATCACCTTGACGTCAGAGACGGGGCAAATTACGACCCCTAGTCTGAGATGCCAACGCATGTTGTCCAGCTGTGAAAAATGTTGATATTCCGCAGAGTGGACATAGCTGCTGCATCTAAAAGACACTGTCACATAGAAATGTATCTTAACACAAACATATCCTGCGTAGTATCTACCAAACATTACAGGAGGGGTAGGTGTCCCTTTCCATCTTATTGACCTGAGTTATAGTGTCCATTGTAATCAATAGGGAGCTTGATATGGTTAGGTTAGAGCTAGTCCAGTATGTTGGGAGAGCCATACGTATGCTATTGTCTTGTTGCAAACACATTGAATAGGTGCATGTGGTTATAAGTTCGTATATGAATATATGGAAGTGCTGTAGAGACAGGCCAAGTTAGCTTCACTATCATTCGAAAACACAGTCTATTCATCTTTTTGTATTGTATAAAACAAAGAAAATAAACCAAATCCAAGGGCTCCACGTCAAGGTTACTGTGCACAGAATCAGGTGTGTTTATGTTGAAAGGTAAATGTCAGCTGTTGTGCTATTACTGGATGTTTTAAACCCACAATTGCTCCGTTGGTCGGGCTATAATTGATCTGATGTTCATGACGGGACTGTCTGCCCTCCTGGCTTTTTTATCATCTCCTCACACCTGCTCAGTCTGCGCGTCCCGGCCAGATATTCTCCCGGAGGAGGGGGAGAGATTTGCCTGCCACTTGAATGCGCCACATTAGTCAAAGTTGCACCCTGTCATTGGAATATCTGCTGGCGGGGTCCTTAAAAACCTCCTGTCCTCCGTGCTTGTCGAGAAACTCAGAAATCAGCGTCTGTCGGTCTGATAGCGGCTGGAAACTCGGCCTCAGCTGTGTCTTTCCTTAAGTTGTCTGAGATTAAGGAGTGACTGAACGCTCCACAACACTAAGGAATGGAGACACGAGAAACACATGCACGCTTAACTCAACTCCCTGATTAGCATCGTTACTCTTTTGTTCCAGTCACGCTGGCTGAATAATCACTAATTTATGCCATTAAAGATCTCCCGGAGAGTTTCCCCTATACTTCTAAATCAGATTGACCCACATGTCCGATAGTGTGTAAAATGAAATCACTCCGCGGCTTCATTCGTCTCCAGTTGGCTCCGGGAAGGGGAGCGCGCGCTGGAGCCAGGGCGCGTGTTTTCCTGGAAGGCATCAGCGCGGACGCGTCAGGATCCCCGGAACGCTCCTGCACCAACCCCGAGACGCCGAGAGTCCAAAAAATTAGATTTTCCAAATCGCGTATTGATTCGAGGTTGGACTTGAAATGAACATCTGATCCCCCGCCCTCCATCTCCACCCCTCCCGACGTCTCTGATAATGCGCGTATCATATTTACCGAGTTTGCGGCGCTGATTGATGGCCCCCCCCCCTCGCACACACACACACACGCACACACACACACACACACACACACACACACAGGCGCAGCAGTGATGCAGCGCTTCCCGAGGAGTGGAACAACCCCGTGACCTGATTGTTGAGCGTGTGCCCGTGGTGTGATTTGTGCGTGGTGCTGCTCGGAGGTGCCAGCGTGGAGACGCGTGTCAGCAGCGGAGTGAATGCCCGCCGAGTGATCGGGAGCCGCGGCGGCCTGCGCCGACAAAGGAGCGCTGCACGCCGACCCACATGGCCCCCGCCGTCCTGACTCCCCTCAGAGCCCAGCACCGGCGAGGCGGCTGATCTCCGCGAAGGGTGTCGGTGCTCTCCAGCCGCGCGCAGCCTGCGCTGTGGAGTTGGCAACGAGCGGGACACAAGCACGTGTCAACTCTAATGGTGGCCCCCGTGCAACGCGTTCCATTTTAGGCGTTTCCCTGTAGTAAACGCTGGCAATCCGGAGTGCAAATGAGGGGTGAGGCCGGGCCGGAGTCTGAAATCCTCCGCCGCGCTTCAAGCCAGAATCAGATGTGGCGTCACTTGCACAAATTCATTCTCTATGCATTCTGTAATCACCCATAATGTTGGCAGCTGGGTGACTATTTCATGGATGGTCGGCGGAGTTTCCTTTTCCGCAAATCAATGGCAGATGGACATAGTTGTGTGCGAGAGAACTGTGTAATGTAGAGCTGTATAGGAAAATATATGTATAGGTAATCTCGGCACTACTTTACTTGACCCGTGCAGCCGCAGGCTAAACTTTTGCGCTTGCAGACTCCCCACACAAAGGGTCCCTGAGTGTGGTATCGTGTAAGAAACGTTCAGAGAGAGATTCTCCTTAAACGCGCTGTACAACTAGAGGAAGGCTACCGATGATGCGCCTGTTCGATGGTTTGTTGGTGTCAGGGAGACGGAGTGTCAGAGCTGTAGCTGTGTGTCAGAAAGAAACGTGAAGGATTGACATGCACGTGTTTGTGTTATGTTCTCTCTTTACCAAGTGTTATTTGCACTCAGTCTGCACAGAGGACCGAGTGGCTGCAGAGAGCAACCGAAGCCTCTGTTGAGTTATTATCTCATCGTTAGCTGGGTTCTGGGTAAAAGTCGATCAATACTTTAGGAAACGAGGGAGACGATGTTTAACAACTAAATCCTCTCCGTCCTCTGCCCCCCACCCCCCCCCCCCAGGTCCAGTGTCTGGTCTCAGAGTGGCTGTGGTCCAGAGACGACGTCATCCTCCACACCCTGCCCCTCCACCACGTGCACGGCATCGTCAACAAGCTGCTGTGCCCGCTCTGGGTGGGCGCCACCTGCGTCATGCTGCCCGACTTCCAGCCCCAGAAGGTCCGTCCCGCCCTCCGTCCCCTCCCCCGTTCTCACTGCTGGCCTCGGTGCAGGGGCCAGGGCCAGGGCCGGGCAACAGCATCACGGCCTGTCAGACTAACTAGTATCTCTAAGTGTCTGATTTGCGGCTCAACTTTTTCCCACATCAGTCCCTCGTTCTCCGCACGTGTTTCCCCTTCCTCTTCCTCTTCTCTCCTCCTCCTCGCTTCATCTCCTCTCCCCGTATCAGTCTGTCCTCCTCCTCCTCCTCCTCCTCCTCCTCCTCCTCCTCCTTCTCCTCCTCCCTCTCCGACTGTCAAACTAAGTGTTTGGGGCTCAGTGATGAATTGCCCTGTGTGGCTTTGTATCTGACCAATGCCGACTCACGGCAGGGGCTTAAGCAGCAGATCAATCGATGAGCTGACATTGAAGGATGATAGTGCTTGTTTGGCCCTGAGAAGGGAGGGGAGGATGGGGTGCTAAGCGCGGGCATGTGTGTGTGAGTGTGTGTGTGGGTGTGGGTGTGTAGGCGTATCTTTGAAACACACGTGTAATGCGCATGCTTTTCAGTTGTCTGTGCGCCTGGGCTTGTGTGCCGGGACCTCGGCAGCTCGGTGGCACTAAAGGCAGGTGGAAAGAAAGGGCTTTGAAGGACACGTGTATCTGTCAACACGCGTAATGCTACACTATTATTGCTATCAGTATTCAGCTGTTATCCCTGACCTTGTGCATCAAACCGCAGGACCCCTCCTCTGGCCCTCAGAAAAAAAAGAAAAAGCCTTTCTTCTCCTCCTCCTGAAGTTACAGTACATTGATGAAGTGATCGATAGTCTGTCTCTTCTATCCCCTCAGATCTCTGAAGGGTAGCCTCGGCAGCATTGATTTTCTCCGATTTTGCCCGGAGATAGTGACAGGAATTTTCAGTGCGGGAACTGTGATCCAGTAAATCGTAGATAAGTCTATTTCGAGTGTGTTGCAGCGGCCTGACGGGGGGCAGGTGCTCCCCCTGCCCTCCGCTGGACGCCGGTCGGATTCACTTTCTTTATGTGACTCCCCAAGGCCCACGACATTAACCGCGGCTAAATTATTCATCGACTCATCAAACATTGTGCATCAGAAGCAGAATCAGGGTTAGTTATGCAACGGGGTTGTACAAGAATTTGTTTTAGCGGTCAGAGTAAAGAGATTGACCGAATGAACCTGCAGCATTTTTATCTGTTGGTAAGCAGGATTAAAAAGAAAACGCCCTCAGACTCTCAAGAAATGTAGTCAATGGAGGAAGCCGTTCCCTCTTTATAGCGGAGCTGAATCAGGGAGCATGTTTGGTGTCCTCTCCTGCTCTGTAACGGCTGGTTTCTGTGTCACCCTGACCCACTGACAGGCACCAGGCACTGTATCCGCATCACAGCAGAGACGCTGTGCAGTCTGCAGTCCAGAGCCACCAGTTGCTCATATGTCAGCTCCGCTTTGTCTCTTTGTTATATGACCTCCTCCACCCTGCATAAGTTCATCATGTTCTTACAGTTAAGGGACCTCGCTTTTTTTTTTTGCGGAAGTTAGCATGTCCTCTGCCGGTCTGGATTGGTTTTCTCCGGGTAATCCAATTTTCTCCCGCAGTCGGAAAGAAATAAGGCAGATTGGAGCCTTGAAATTGCCCCCAGGTATGAGTGTTGGAGTGAATGGGGTGTGTATGTGTGCGTGTGTGTTCGAACTGGTAATGTGTCCAGGGTGTATTGCCTGCCTTCACCACCAAGGTACAAAAGTTTAAAAAAAGTTTTCTGACACTCTTTTCACTTTTCTTACACTTACTTACAGTCATGTCTCCTCTTAGCCTCCAAGTCAAAACTGATAACATTCTTTTCCTCCTCACCTGGACAAATGTTGACACTAGTATTGTA
The DNA here is from genome assembly GCA_029224185.1 of Karalla daura. NCBI lineage: Eukaryota > Metazoa > Chordata > Actinopteri > Chaetodontiformes > Leiognathidae > Karalla > Karalla daura. Next base: position 9,338,848 of record CM055190.1, read on the forward strand.
AACAGTTTACTGTAAATAGTAAATAGTTTACTGCGCAACCTGTTATGTGCGACAAAAAACAGAACATGGGTGATGAGTGGAAATGACACATGAAAGAATCAATAAAGTGGGCTCAGGAGCTCATCCCAAGCACCAAGGCCAACTTGTGATAACTGCGGGTTTCTGATATTTTGCTGTGCGCTCAGCATCCAGTGCTGCCCAGGCGTCCTTCCCGATCTATTGACGGCTGCGATGGAGTCCTGTGCCGAGAGCTCACGTGGCCGCGCGGCTCATTGAGTTGTTCAGGATGCAGCCTGTGGCCCCGGGCTCTCACCGCATCTGGTCCCCTAGGTGGAGGCCAGCACTTTGACAGACACAAATTGCCTTCCTCGCTCCCGCGTACTGGACTGGGTTGAAGCGCTCCACTGCACTTGACGGACACCACCCAGGACGGTCGGGGCACGCTGAGTTAATAATCCCTCTCTTTGCACAAAGTTGTGTTCGCCGTGTGTCCAGGTGAACTGTGAACACCCGCAGCTTTCTGACAAATGGGACGGTGTCCTGTGCAGACTGCCGTCTTGATCACCTTTGCTCTCTTTTGGTCCGTATATTTCAGCTGTCTTTTATTAGAGGCAGAGGAGTCCAGAGAAGGAGGTGGTTAGTAGATAATAGATCAGGACGATCGAGCAAGTCATAGGAGAAATAGACGGTAGCGTTTAGAAGTTGCTGGCACATTAAGAAGGATGTGGTGGTTCTGCAGGTGAGAGGGAAGACTGCATCTCCCTGTGTGTGAGTATTTGTCAATGTGTGTGTGTGTGTGTGAGAGAGAGTGAGAGACTGCAGAGGCAGCGAAGCAGGAAATTGCGAAATGGAGAGAGCAGGTAAGTGAATGTGAGATAGCGAGCGAAGGGGAGAGGGGAGAAAGGAAGATGAGGGAAGATTTGGGGTCAGGGATGAAAGCAGAGAATGAGAAAGAAGCACTTGGGTAATGGAGGTAGAATGATAGAAGACGGAGAAGTGAGGATAAGTAGACTGAGGAGGGGGAGCGGTAGGGAGGAGAGGGGGAGACAGCTGGGGAGGAGCGTTTGTCTCCCGAGGGGCAAGACAGGACTTAGAGAAGCTGTCGTTCACCTTCGCTTAATTCATGCTGTCGTCCCATCCTCCCATCGTCGACTGTGGTGTACCCAGACTTAATGTGTGTGTGTGGGGGAGAGACGGAGCCAGAGTGGGTGGGGAGAGGTGTGTAAAATGTCTTTGTCCTTGAACATCTGAGTTACTGCGATATTTAAGTAGTATTGTCGTAGTGTGTGGGTTTAGTTCCGCATGTGTGTTTGTGTCCATTAATGCTCTGTGTGTGTGTGTGTGTGTGTGTGTGTGTGTGTGTGTGTGTGTGTGTGTGTGTGTGTGTGTGTGTGTGTGTGTGTGTGTGTGTGTGTGTGTGTGTGTGTGTGTGTGTGTGTGTGTGTGAGACATAGCAGAGGGCACCAGCAGCCCCCTCTGTACCAGTCCCAGAGCACATTTGTCAGAGGAAGCCGTGCAGAAGGCCGTTTTAAGCAGCCATCGTGCCAGCGCTGCCCTGCAGCGCTCTGACCTTTACAAATCTTGACTTTTCTTTTCTCCCCCCTTGTCTTTTCTTTGCCATTGTGTTGACAGGTTTAATACGAGGCTGCTGGCTGGACCTTATTCTGCCATTTCCATCAAACGAAAGGAAAAAGAATGTCACTCGCACGAGCGCTAATGGAATGAATCAGGATGTGATAATTTAGTTTGCGAGGCCCCGGTCAGTTAGATGCACCCCTTTCCCTCATGCCTCTCTTATCTCCTCCTTCGCTTACATGTTGCGCCTCTCTCTCTCTCTCTCCACCCCCCCCCCCTCTCTCTCTTTCCCTCTCTCTCTCCCTCTCTCCTTCTCTCTCTCTCCCTCTCCCACACTCCCTCTCTTCCTCATTCCTCTCTCAGGTGTGGGAGATGCTGCTGAGCTCCAAAGCTCCCCTGGTCAACGTGTTCATGGCCGTGCCAACTATCTACTCTAAGCTGATCCAGTACTATGATCAGCACTTCACACAGCCGCATGTCAAAGACTTTGTCAAAGCCATCTGCAGAGAGAGGATCAGGTACTGGCTGTGGGGTCGGCCACAGACACCTACACCCACGAGTAGATGGATATTTGTGTGTTTATGCATGTATGTGTGTATGTGTGGGGGTGTACACACACATATCTGTGACAAATGAAAGGAAATGCGATAGATACATCAAAATCATCTTCCTAATTACCCAAAACACCCATTTAAGGTTTTACAGATGTGTAATAGACTTTCATAGGCCCTCAGTCCATAGCTTTTAGAGCAGACAGACAATTACATTGACACGTGTCATAAAGTTTTTACGGCATGATATAACCCAGCAATGTGTTATGTGGAGCCTGGAGTGTTGGCCTCATGTCCGCCCCCCACCCCCCCAGGCTTATGGTGTCCGGCTCGGCCGCCCTCCCCCTTCCCACCCTGCAGCGCTGGGAGGAGATCACAGGGCACACGCTGCTGGAGCGCTACGGCATGACCGAGATCGGCATGGCGCTGTCCAACCCCGTCCGAGGCCAGCGCGTCCCAGGTACGCAGCTTTGACTGGCACCTGCTTGTCCAGAGGAGCACGTGTGCAGCAATAGAGGATCAACGTGAAGGCGTGCATGAGTCTCAAGCAAGTGGCGGCCATGAAAACTTTAGTGTTGCATGACCAAGGATGTTCAGCCCTTTAATCAGACACCAGAAAAGACCTGTAGAAGCTGTTGGCAAACTCTGCTCATTGGCAAATGGCTCATATATATATATATATATATATATCTATCTATCTATCTCTCTGATGCACTCTTGTTGTGTGTCGGAGACTTCTTTACTTTAACTCCTTCATTCGAGTGGAGAACAACAAGGTCAATTAGCCTGGAGTGTCAGAGACACAAACAGCGTGGAGGCGGCGGAAAGTCGAGGGGCTTGATCCTGCTCCAAGCAGGCTGCGGTGGAGGTCAGCGCTCGAAGAGGGAAAACAAAAACTGCTGTCTGGGTGGCGCGCTGTGCGGCTGGCGTCCAGCTAGCAGCGCTCTCACAGAACGCGCCGGAACGCTCGATATGTAACATGCCAGAGCGCTCGGAGCGCCGCTGGTGAGAAAGTCGGAACGCTCTTCTGGAGACGCGTTTGAGCTTCGACGAACTGCGGACCATGTGCGTGCGTTTTCTATCATCAACAGATTCGCATCCGTTTTTGTTTCTGGTCCCAGCACAACAGCCGAACCCTGGATGTCGCTGGTGGCATCGTCCGTAGAACCCGCCCGGCTCTGTAAGCAAGAAGAAGCCAGTGCGGTGAACGAGGCCAGCTCGCCTCGCTGTGCAGCTCCGACCGCAGCAGCCCGGGCTGCCGGGGCCGCTCTCCTCCCTCGCCGCGCGTCTCTCCTCTACCTCCCGCACCTGTCTGCCGCAGCAGCGGCTCCACGCCAGGCGCTTTGATCGCCTGCACTTCTCCCTGGTGCAGTGTCGGGGAAGAGGGGGGGAACAAAAACCAAACAAACCCACGATCCCAGCTACGCCTCCCTCACAGAAACAAAAAGAAGCGAGGTCTGAAAATGAGGTCAGGCCGGCGGTTTGTTCCACTCTCCCCGCCCGCCCGCTCCCCCAGCCAGCCCTTCCTCTACGCAGGTACGGCTAATTACCCTGCTGGGGCAATCCTCCAACCGGCTGCTTTGTTTGCTCATCAACTGAGGCGGAGCAGCCTGGGTCTGACGACCTCTCCTCTCAGGACCCGCTTCCTCTGTCGACCGGACGAGGGCTCGTGCCCGTTTCAGTCCGTCCGTTCCCATCTCCGAGCAGGTTCAAACGGATCGATAGCGAGGGACGGGTGGGGAGCGCTCGGGAGGAGGCCGCCCGGCCCTGTGTTAGGGCTGAGGAGCGGCTGTAGGGAAGTGGTGAAGTAATGTTTGTTTCTTTCGGGGCAGGACCGTCACAGCTCTGTGAGTGCCGGGGACGCTGGCGGCGAGCTCGTCGCAGGCCGCTCCGGTGGAGCGAGCTTATCGACAGCGGTTCTTATTCATAATCTCCTGCTATATTTAGGGCGCCTAATTGGCCTGGTTTTGTCACGTCGCTTACGGTTTCGGAGCGCTCCGGATGAAAAGCGGCGTGGCTTTCTGGGTCACGTTGCCCTTGTTGTGATGTAAATACGTGCGATTAGTTCAACCTACTTTCCCCTGTCTCATTATTATCTCTGTTGATTCCTCCTCTCGGCCCGCTCTCCCAGCCCCGCTTCACCCATCCACCACCCCCCCCCCCGATGTCATCCTGCCAAAAGCTCTACGTCATCCCGATCCCCAAATTATGTAGTCTCTCACGAACGTCGAGGAGGAATAACTGTGGAACAGTCCTATCTAGTCCTTTATCATTCCCCGCGCAGCTCCGCTCGCTCACAAACCCTCTCCCGCCCGGCGTGCAGCATTTATAACCTGCCCGCGCTCTTCAAAACCACACTCAATCTTGTTGAATCATCGGAACCCGAACGCTCCCAGATTCCTCCCGACAGCAGAGAGAGAGGGGGGGGGCGTGATGGAGGGGGGCATAAAGGAGGGAGAGAGATTTCCTGAATTACACCGCAGATGGATTTTGGAGACGTTGTCATTGGGGGGAGAGGAGTCCGCTCTCGACGTGATGTAGCCTCGGCAGGTTTCGGGCTTGAAACAACCGGAGGAAGATTACTCTGTGGAAAAGAAATGTCTATTTTTCTGTGTTTTATTTTGTAATTTTCAACTTAAGGAGGAAATAAAGGATACTTCCGGTCAGATAAACGAATAGATAGATACTCCTCCTCTTCTCTCGTGAGTTGTTGAAATATCAGCGTGTCCGCCTTGCTCTCCAGGTATTTGATGGGTAATAGAAACAGTTAATAAAAGTAGAATTAGTTTTGATCTGTTTTTTTAGGTTTTAGAATCTGTGTTAAGAACGATCTTGTTTCAGTAAGGCGTTCGTGTTGAAGTGTCTCTCTCTGAGCGGTCTCACCCAAGTGCAAAGCCAAACGCCAGCTGTCACAGAGAGGCGGAGACACGGCGTTGTGGTGATAGCATAGTCTCCGGCGAAGACATTCACAGCGTGGCGGTCGCTGTCGAGACAAAGCGACAGGAATAGCGGCGTGAAGAAAAGAAACATTGCTGCGCAGAGTTCAAACCCTCGCTGCTTTTTCACCTCCGTCAAACCGTCGCTCTTCAGGAAGTTACAGGAGCGGTCCCACTCTGAGGCCCCCCCCGGCCAGGCGGCAGAGGTGGAGCAGCCCAACACTGTCGAGGCGCCCGAGGCCGCTCTGAAACGGAAGCAGGAGTCGCCTCAGGTCTCCGTCTCATCTGATCTGATCTGGCTAACGCTCGCCCGCGTTCAGCTTGAGAAGCTGCCTGTTTGCAGGTGCCGGGCTGGTCCACTCGCTCCTGTGGTCAGCGGGTTTCCCCTGGTGCGCTGAGCTGCGGAGGAGGAGGAGGAGGAGGAGGAGAGGGTGTGTGATAGATATTGCCAATCAGGACCCGAGTGGAATAGATCAATATGAAGTGAGGGAATCACTCTTTAATCAGTGCCCGACCTGCTCTTTATCTGGAGAGCGGCAGTCTGTGAAACGCCATAATAGCCTTAAGGCAGGCACACACACACACACACACGCACGCACACACGCACACGCACACTCAGGCGAAGCCACTGAGACTTTCTCTGTGCATCTCTTTGCTATAATTACTTAACTCAGCGGGTCACACTCTCACACACACACACACACACACACACACACACACACACACACACACACGAGGGAGGCAGGCGGTGGGCGAAGCCTGTGTGGGATTTTTCAGTTTTCTTTTTTTTTTTAACACATTTCTCAGTGTATCCACATAAAGAGCGGACTGCCTGCCCGTAATGAACAATCACTGCGTTTCTGACGGGTCCTTTTCTCGTGTTTTGTCAGCCTGCTCTCTGCTCTTTCACGTGACTGCGCCGCCACAAAAAGCACCCAGCGGCGGTTGTGACTGAAGGGCTGAGCTCCGCTGTACAGGCAGTTGCCTGTTTTTATTTTGTCTTTTTCTTCTTACTCTTATAAATGGCCCCAAAACAGCCAGAGAGGTGTGTGTTTTTTTTTTTTAAATGGATGGTTCCAGAGGTCCCCGGAGCGTTTCCCGCATTGTTTGTGGCGGAGGAGGGCCAAACTGTGGGCTGCGGTTGGATGCTGTGCGCTTGCTGCAGGTCACTGCGCCTTTAAGAAGACCGTCAATAGTATTGATAGACGGTTGCGCGCCGGAGTGCGCTCCGAGCCGTTCTCAACGAGCGAGCGTCCAAAACATGGCCGTCCTGGAATGCGCTGCATTAGGCCGCAGAGATCCGGGCTAGACGGGCGAGACGTGGCTTTCACGTCTCAGCTCGCCTCCAGTAGACACTCGTGTCTCAGGAGAGGCAGAGGTTCATGTCGTAGTCCTTCATGTCGTAGTGGCAATCACCTGCACGCTTCCCCTGCGCTCTCACCGTTTCTCTCAGCGTGTCTTCAGCGTGCGTCTCCTCCTCCGCCGTTCGACAGGGGCTGTGGGCTCGCCGCTGCCCGGCGTGGAGGTGCGGATTGTCCTGGACAGCGTCAACAACACCGCAGTGGTGGAGGGAAATCACAGAGAGACTCAGGTGACAAGTGGCGTCCCCTCGCCCAAATCAGTCCAAAATCACACCCGACGCGATTAGTGTCTGACACTGTGCGCTTCACTTTGACTTTGACTCTGCGATTTCTTTTTGTCTTTGCATCTGGCTGCCTCCGCTTCTGTCTCGGCCTCTGAACACCTCGCAGGTACGCCCGGGCCTGGACGGGAAAGAGGGAGAGCTGCAGGTGCGAGGTCCGTCCGTCTTCAAGGAGTACTGGAACAAACCCCAAGAGACCCGAGAGTCTTTCACTGAGGACGGCTGGTTCAAAACAGGTGCCCTGCCCTCCTCTCCCCCTCCCCCTCCCCCCTCTTCCTCCTCCTCCTCCTCCTCCTCCATCAAAACTCGAGTCACATTTTGCGGCCGCACACGCATTTCGCACTCGTCCCCTTGGAGGGGAGCGACTCCTGCCTGTAATTGCGTATACATGAGTCGTGCTGTCAGAGGGATTCGCGGGAGGAGAGGAGATGTCGGAGGGCTTTCTCGTCTCCGCCGCGGGCCGCGCTTTCAGGGCCTCGATTTTAAACACTTAAAAACCAGGAGCCCGGGACGGCGCACACACGTCCACGCACAGAGTGCACTCAGACATTCACTATACGTGCATTTCATGTGTGCGCGCACATTTTGGGGGACTCTGAGGGAGTGATAAATGGACTATGTGTGTTTTTGGTGCCGGAGGGCATTTTTCCTCCTAAGTGGTTGTGACTGCTCTGGGTCCAGAGTATTGCTCTCTCGCTCCTCTCTCTCTCATATGTGTGCGTGCGTGTGCGTGCGTGCATGTGTGTGTGTGCGCGTGTGTGTGTGCGTGCGTTTGACACTATATAGGAAAGTCATCAGAGGCTTTTTCCCCTTGTAGCGCAGGAGTTCCCTTGATTCCCCTTCCTCCAAAGCCACCAGGAGATAGGCAGTAGGATGTCTCGGGGGGGGGGAGTAGGCGAGGGATTGAGGGCAGGCTGGAAGGGGGGGGGGCAGTCACAACCTTTAATTATCATGTAGACAACAGAAGATCAGAAGCAGAGGCAGAGGAGTGAGGACAGAACCAGAGGTATGGAGCCGGGAGAGCGGTCGCTGGACGGGTGGGAAGGAGTCGGCTACAAAGAGAGGATGACGAGAGTAGAGATGGGGCGGGGGGAGGGGTGGGGGTAAGGGGAGGTGGTTGAAGGGCTGGGTGGGTGAAAAGAGGCAGGAATGGCCGAGTGATGGAGAGCGAGCCAGGGCGAGGCAGTGGGAGAGCAGGGCAGAGTGTGTTTAATTGGCTTTGCAGGCTGGAAGGACAGAGATCCAGAGCACAGCACGCTGCTGTCACACTCCATTACAGCCACTGGCCACATAATGAGAGCCCGTGCAATCAGCTCCCCACAGACCAGTCCCTCCAGCCACACACACACACACACACACACACACACTCTCACAGACACAACTCCTCTATAGGAAGCTATCAAACATGTTCCCTGCCCACCCACCTGCCGGTGCACACTGATGCCAATTTAAACACACACACAAATGGAGTTATGAGGCAGGGAGAGCGTTTTTTGGGGGGGTGGGGGGTGTGTGTGTGTGTGTGGGGGGGTGTCATTCAGGCTACCAGAAGTAAAAGCTGTGTTTATTATTTGCTGAGACAACGTCAGGTGACAGCTGAAACGCCTTCGGAGCTCAACTCCACCGGTTGAATGGAAACCAAACGAAGAGCCACTAAACGGAGGAAGGCAGATTTGCCTGAACGTGAACTCCGCTGATTGTACCCGTCAGGATGTGCGGGAGTGCTGGCGTGCAGGCGCAGAAAAGTCAAATTAGTCCCCGTCGCTGTGGCGTGAGCCGCCTAGGGTCGTATCAATTATCTCAGGTGTATCTCAGGTATCTCCGCCTCCCTCGGCAGAAGCTGCTTGAGCTTTCCGAGTGAATGTGAGCGCTGTGTCTGGCTCCTCGTCTCTGCTGCAGGTCAGTGGCTCCAGGTTACAGTGGAGCCACCGGCATAATGTGAACTGCCCTGGGTCGAGCTGCATTGTACGCAACGCATTAGTCAAGGGAGGAGAGCGCTCAGACTCTAAATGTCAACATCTCTCCTGCAGCCATCTTCTTTTTTGTTTCCATCTGTGCATCTGTGAGATTATTCAGCTCAGAAACAGACAGGAGGAAGTCTATGTTCTGTTTTTGTTTTTTTAAGTGGACCAAACGGGAAGATTTTGATTCCTAAATGAGTCAGTAATATATTCAGCTCTGAAAAGGAGTGGTCACGGGGGGTTTTGCCACCTCTGCGGGGTTCCCAGGAACCCAGCGGAGACTCCGATATTACTGGAGAGAAATGGTTAAGGCGGGTTCAGAGGAGCTGCCTCCCCTCCTTCAATCTGTATGCTCAGCCAAGCTCAAAGCCTGCCAGCCGCAGCGTCCTCCCTTAGCCCACGGACACGAATGTGAATCATTATTCCCAAAACCTGCGCCACTTATATCACTTTATCACTTCCAGCCGTGTGAGAGAGTGTTTGTTGCAGCTCGCATTCGCGCATCTGACAAGCTTGGTTTTGGCCCGGTCCCCTGGGTGTTCAGAGCCATCCATCTCTCCAGAGTGACAGAACATGAATGAAGAGATGAGCAGAATCTCTCCCAAACTCAGACACATTTTAATGATCCCAGAATTGATTTTAAAATGACTTTTTCATATCAGTTTTGTTGAATTCTGAAACAGGATTCAGAATTTAGAATTAAAATTCAGTGTGTGTTGAAGTGATTTGTGCATGAAAGGTGCTATACAAACAAGGAGATGCTTGAAAACATTCCAATTTATTATCGGAAAACGTTTCCCCCACCAGCAAATAATGCTAAAAGTAGCATCCATAAAACTACTAATAACCTTTGATTTATTCAAGCGTTGTTTTAGCAGAGCATGATGGACGACCGGTTCGCTTCCTAACACGTTTTGCTTTAATCAAAGCAAAAGTCCATCCATCATCTCAACGCCGCCACGGGCCCGTCTCCAGCACGCAGGGGCCGAAGGCAGAGAGAGAGCACCCCCTGGACAGGTCCACAGGTATTCAGAAATTCATGAGTTGAATGGAGGACAGGTCTCGCACACTTTGGATTTTGCTCAGGCCGCTCACGTCCTCTCACTCACTCTCAGCGTGGACGTCTGTGGGGACTAAGGGCTCCTCACGTTTAACCCTCTCCTTAGCTTCCTGCCTCTCCTTGCACCCCCACACCTGCTCCCCCTTCCGCACTCTTCTCCACCTCTCTCTCCCCCTCTCTCCCCGACACTCAGCCACGTCCTTTCCGCTGACCTCTCGCCACCTTCCCGAGGTGCTTCTCCGCGTCTCGCTTTTCCCCACGTCCTCCAGAGCGTTTCTCTCCGGGTCAGGCAGGGAAAAAAAAAAAGAAAGGCGTTCAAGCACAGGGCGGCTTTTCAGGGATCCCACCGCGATGCACCGATGATTTGTCAAAACTTTTAGGATCACGCAGTAAAAATACAACGTTCAAAAAGGGTGAAGTGTTGAACTTGTTAACACAAGGTTTGTTGATATAATTAAAAGAGCGGTCTCATAAGCTTAAACAGTAAGAATCCATATATCCACCATATTCTTTTTCCCCATATTTAATAACATTTGTGGAGGCTTTGCTACAGTCTCTTTTTGTCCTCCCTCACCTTGGTGCTCACCTCGTGGTGCTAGGAAGACACATTATTACATTATCACACACTAGTGTGTGAATGTGTGCAGAAGAGCCATTTCAGCCACTTGTGTTCCTCCCTTTTATCTAAGGATGATTTAATAACTCCGTGCTGCTGTTGCACCTTTCCAACCTAAAAACTGCTTTTCGTTAAGAAAAAGAAACAAAACCAAACAAAACGCACTCCGAGCTGGAATTTATCGAAAATATGTTTCAAGTCCTGCTGCAGCTGGAAAAGTCATCGTGTTCGGGCCGTGTAGCTGCCACAGAATGGAGGAGAGAGCGCGGAGAAACTGACAGGCCAATAGAGAGAGGAGGCGAAGGAGAGGCGGCCGGAGAGAAACGGGGAGCGAGATGTGCTGGAGGAGGAGGAGGAGGAGGAGGAGAGTTTGGATCAATACGTTCTCAGCCGGCGAGAGGTGTCTTGTGCAGAGCGAGCGGCTTGTGTGTAACGGGACTGGCAGCACTACAGGGGAGCTGTCACCCTCTCCTGAGTGCTCTCTCTCCCTCTCTCCCCTCTCTCACACTCGTCTTCACACACATATCTGAGCTCATTGATCACCTCCTGCCTGGAGAGCGCCCGCCAAGGCCCCCGAGCTGCAGGAGGAGTCCGGCCCGGTGCACACGGATCACGGAGGAGAGCGGGGCGAATGGATTATGATGTTCAGAAATCAGCCATTAATAAATGTATGAAAACATGAATTAGTGAGGCTATGTGGGGGGGAAAGGAAGCTCGGGCAGCATTTTTATTTTAAATTTTGCATCCCGGTGATAAATAATGGAGTCCCGGTTGTAGCAGGCGGTGTAGGAGGAAGTTTGGGGTCTATTAGCTCTTCTTTCAGGAACTCACCTTTTTAACTCTCAAAGGCTGATTCCTATAGATTGTACTTCTGTGGAACACCTGGATCCTGTGAATGTGGGAAAATGCTTTTGTTTGAAGTTTGAATGTAGTTGTTGCCACTGGAAAGTGAAAGTGTTTCAGGCTTACTCAACCTGTCACCTGCCAGACCTATGTTTGGTCTTATTTGGTAAAACATGCAGTGTGGTGGTGCTGAAGCTGGGTTTTCAGCTTGTCTTTCAGACTGGAATCCACTAATATGAAGGGTGAGTGTGCAGCTCATTTCTAAAGCACTTTGAGTCAGACCAGAAAAGTACTAAGAAAGGACCCCTCCATTTACCTCTTATGTAATTTAAGTCATCAAGTCTATGCACTACTTTATAACTTCATTGTGAGTTAATTACTGCTGAATAATATGCAATTACTTGCTTATTATTTTGATGAGAAAACTTTTTTTTCTGCCAGAATTAGTTTATCAAACACTGAAGAAAGATGTTTGTCGAGCACAGATTAAGGAATGATCTTGCTTTCTTCCTGACAGATAATTTACCAGCTTGTTGAACACTATTATTTCTTTAAACATTAAACATTGCGTTTGTCTAGCTATCAGAACCAATTCAGGCCGGGAACAAAGTGGATCAATGCCTGGCCTGGCTCTTAATAGACGCCTTCCTCTTTTTGCCCAACAAAACGTGAACTTTAAAACAGTCGGTGGAGGTCGTCTGTCTGCTCGTGTGGGACTGAGAGAGATGTAACCCTGGCTGTAAAGGTGAGCTGCATGTCTGCAGGCTGAGCTCCCGCCACACACACACACACACACACACACACACTGAAATGTGTCTCATATCCTGCAGAGCCATCACCAGTCATTTGTGCATCGCTCCTTAGCTCCCAGCTGTGCTCTCCTCTCCTCCTCTCCTCTCCTCTCCTCTCCACCGCCTCCGTCCCTCTCCATGTTCCCAATGTCATATTTCACCCCCGGTCACAGTGTGTCCTCCTGACTCCAGTGTCAAAGCTCCCCGAGGCCCCCATCAGCACCCCCCACCCCTCCCCCGACAGCACCTCGGTTCAGACCGGCCAAGCCTGCGACATTAGCAACCAAGGTGTCGGCACACTTTTGTTAACACCAGTTGCAGGTACACTGGACCCTCGATACACAAAATGAATTTGTTCCAGGAGGGCTTTCGTATCTTAAAATTACAGTACAATACAGTCGTATAAGGTGTTAATATACGTCAGTTTTAATATGATATTAAAATATACGCCTGTTTATAAGTGTAAAAAGGACCGGGAGGACTGCTGTCGGGTGGTACTCTGGATCTCGTTTTCGCATTTTGAATATTTCTTCATGAAATGGGACGGAAATTTCTTCGAAGCTCAGTTCGTATTCTGAATTTTTTTGTATAATAGGCGGTTTGTGAGTCAAGGTCCCACTGAAGACGCTAAACTCCAGGAGTTGATGGCAAGCAGATGAAGCAGCTGCCACTCGGAACTTGAGTCAATTTTGCCTCAGAAAACACAAAAAAAAGACAGGGGCAAAACATCGATTTGACTTGGTGTGCTTCTTTTCTTCTACCCGTGCCTCATTCGTGATCTGAAGCCTACGTGAAATGAAGCGAATCAGAGCTGCGAGATGCATTTTCGCTCCGGACTCTTTTATTATTGTTATGGGATTGTGAGATCATGTAAACTGCTCTTAAGTCCCCTTCTCGACGAACATGGCGGACCTGAGACAGACATCAATCCTCAAGTTGAGCATGCTATCTGGTGGCGAAGAGGCAACCCAGCGATGGGGTATAATCAGTAACATTAACATAAAGCAATCCAAGCTTCTTTAATTGCATTATATTAAACAAATTAGATCACTCATCCAAGTGCAAAGTGCTTTCTTGTACCATATTAATTACTGAAAAAAGGAGCTGTGACAAAAGTTAAGGATGATGAATAATGTCAGAGCCGAGATTCCACTGCTCGTCTGTCTGTTATTTATCCTCATTAACTCTTCCATCTAGTCATGGGCGCTTTAATGTGGAACATTAATATTCATATATGCTAAGTGTTTACAGGCACGACTCGCATTTAGACCTCTCTCCTCCTTGCGCGTGGAAGGCTCTGCTCTCCAGGGGGGTGGAGGGCACTCGCCGTCCGTCCGCTGCCAGACGGTTCGGGATGTGAGCCACGCGGTGAGAGAACGCGGCTCCACTCGTCCCGGCGGAGAGGAGGATCTCCTCGTCAGGCTCACTTCAGGCCGTGAAGTGATGCTCGTGGTGCAGGGTCAGGGATAAACAAACCAAACTCTGCAGTTACGCTAGTTACAGGAGGTTTTGGAAACTTTTCAGCCAGTTTTTGTTTTTTTTAAGTTGGGATCATCAGAAACTTATTTATTGCCACAAAGTTGTACTAAGTTATAAAGCTATGCAGAATTTGGTGATTGGTTCCAAAATATAACTTATAGCAGTACAGACCAACAAATGAGGTTAGTACAGACAATATACAAATGAATGCTTTATGTACAGGTTAATGCAGTTCTGAATGAAACACTGGAAATGGCAGAAAACACATTGATTACAAACAAGAAAAGCAAAGAAACATCCATGGCTCCATCTCAGCACATCCGCATCCTACACAGTTTACACTGCACTTCACTAAAAACATTACAACACTCTTAATATACTGTCAGTATAATGAAGAAGTATGAAAGGATCATAAAAAGCACTCTACGTGTAATTAAAGCCTTATTATACATTTACTGGGAAAATAGTTTGTTTAATAAAAAGCCTCCTGGGTAGGAATAGATTAACATTTCACATTTACATACACGGCGCTATTTCACAATGGTCGTGAATCTGTCCTCGTTTTTAATTTTGGAACGTAAAACTCGCAGCAACTTTCTGCTTTGGAGTTGGAGTGCGCGCCGAGTCACGGGCGGAATAGCGAATGATTTGAGTCGGGGCATGTTTTCATTTTATCCGAGTGCACTTTACAGGAGGGTGCACGCAGCCACATCTCCGGGGGTTGAGTGGGGTGCGCCGCGCAACAAAAACAGCCACGCGCTACTTGGATCAAGGTCGGACTCAAATCACTTTCGATTACGAGCACTCACGCCGCCGTTATTTCTGTCCGTTTCAGAAACGGCAGAAATCCGCACGCGACTCCTGTCACCCCCGAGAGCACTAAAACTGTGTTTGCGCATTTTGAGTTTCTCTCCTTGACACCTCGAGCTGCAGCGCTGGTGGCAGACAGGCTGAAGTGTTTTTGTGATGTTGGCCTTTGTCATGTGTCACACTCTGCCCTTTTCTCTTATACACACACACACACACACACACACACACACACACACACACACACACACACACACACACACACTTTTCCTCGGAGCAACATGTGCAGCGTGCGCATAACTCAGGAAAATCCGAGGGGACTGTAGCACACGTGTGCACCCAAATAGAAATAAATTCCAACAGTAGACATTTATGACATCAATTAATGATTTTTTTTTGGGGGGGTGGGGGGGTGGGGTCATGGAAAAGGCCCCCGCGGCTGCTTTCGAGTCTTGTCAAAATCGCGGTGCGGTTAGTGCTGCCTCCTCGGCTGCTCTGGGAGTCTGAGTGGCCACTCAGAGAGAGAAAGAGAGGGAGAGAGAGAGGGGAAAACTGTTTGTTCGAGGGGCAAAGTGTCCTTTATCTGCGCCGCTCAGATGAGTACAGATAGACTCAAAACTGAATTAAACAGGTTGATGTGACACAGTGGCTTGGGGGTCTTTCCAAACACATGTACATTGAGACTCTGAATCGACCCTATAGGTGTAAAGTGTGAGAGTGAACGGTTCATGTGTCCCGTGATGCTCCAGCAGACCCCTGGTACTAAGTTATGGATGGATTTGTGTGTGAGTGAGTGTGTGAGAGAGAGAGAGAGAGAGAGAGAGAGAGAGAGAGAAATTACATATTGTGGTTCCCACACTGTGGCTGCTTTATGTTGCTCAGATTTGCAATTCTGCTTCGATTGGACATTTCCCCGATTCTGGGGGGTGAATAAAGGGCTATTCTCTTCCATTCTGCTTCAGTGGTTCCAGTCGTCCTCACTGGCCGCTCCCTCGTCAGCCCAGACGAGTCATGTTTTCCCTTCGTCTCCGTCCTTCTCCTCCATCCAATTTGCTCAACGCGGTGCGCTTGGTTTACCATGGAAACTGTCGAGAATTACGCCAAATGTCTTTGAGCAGCCAAAAAAAAAAAGGACAGTGACTGAAGGCCAATCACCAGAGCTGTGTAAAAAAAAATGTTAAAATGTCACACTCCAGCAGAAATTCCTCTGAAGGCAATTTCCTATTAATCTGAAAAATTGCTGTGGCTGGAATTTGAAAAGAAGAAAAAAAAAACACAAAAAAATGATTAAACACTTCTCTGCACAGTGTTGTTTTCCCTGCTAAGAAAATGATAATTAATGGCTTAAAACAATTTTGTGTTGATTGTCTGAATTTTCAATTACGCCATAGCAGAATGAAGTCCCGCCGAACCGGCTCATTTTTTAGCGTTTTTTTCTCAAAGACATTGTGGAAGTTTTCTCTGCCCTCCATCCTCCAGCTGAAGTCTTGATCTGTTTTTATTTCTTTCTCTTTTTTTTTTTTTTCCACACTGCGTGCCCTCACTTTCTTTAATGCCTCAGAAAGAGATGAAAGCCCAGTGCAATTAGGCTTCTTATCGTTTTAATTAAGAAAGCCATTCGGCCATATCTGCCTCCGACGCCATAACACATAATGGCAGAGAGTCTCTGATGCCTGAAGTTGTGTTTCTGTGCGTGCGTGCGTGCGTGTGTGTGTATGCATGTACTGTGTGCACATACAGTCTGTATGTATGTGTGTATGTACAAGCTTAGGAGTGTGTGTGTGTGTGTGAGTGTGTGTGTGCACGCATCCTGGTAACACAGTTTGCAACAATCTCTCACCCCCGTCCTTCTTCCCTCTTTTATCAGTCTGTGTTCTCCAATCACTATTCCCACTTGTGCCTCTCTGCAAACATGCTGTTCTATCCCTCGTTATTTCCTTCCCCTCAAAGAGACAAGGTCAAAGAGTCCTGTGTAAGTACTTCAAACTCAATTCAAGTATGTTGTCTGAGTGTTTCTTTTCAGCGCCTTTGTCGGGCGTCGCCGCTGCTCCCTTCATCCACGCTTTTAAGATTCGCTGCCGAACGGACAAACGTGCCGATATAAATACCATTAGGTCGACATGCATATGTATACGTGTGTGTATGTTTATGTATACAAGCATTTATATGCACACACGCTCATACAGGAAGATAAGATGGTGTGTGATAAGAGTGTGTGTCTGTGTGTGTTTTTCTAGCCATACATGCGAACATCATCTCCGATACGATCTCATCAATTTGCATGAGATGAGAGCCGCAGCACAGGACTGTGACTGAATCGTCCCCGCACTTTGTTTTCCTCTCTCCCCCCTTCGTACCAAAGAGGAGGAGGAGGAGGAGGAGAAGAAGGGAAACTGTAACTACTCTGTCACTGGTGTTAACACCCAGCCAGCCCCCCCCCACCCCTGCCGCCTCCCTCCCCCACTCCCTCCATCCTCCCTCCACTCCCCTCCCCTGTTACCCTGGCCTATCAGTGCGGAGCAGTGGTCTGTGAAGAAATTCCCAATATCTAAATTTACACACTGTATCAATCTTGTTTAATAGACTGGAAAGCTTATAGCCGCCGTGGCAAGCCGGCAGAGAGGGCAGCGGTGATAAATTGTCGGTGTGCAGGCGACAGCCGCCCGTGATGTATAATGAAATATTTATGATTTATCCCAGCTAATAAACTGAAATGAAGTGCGTGATGTATGGGAACAGATGGGCCCTCTATTGATGCTGAAGCGCAGAGGCAAAGAGGGGGAAGAGGGGACGGGGAGATAGGTGGAGAGATGGGAGCGGGAGATGCGATGAGAGATGCACCCGAGGTAGTGAGGGAAAAATGGAGGGCAAGGATGGAGGGTGGGAGGAGGAGGAGGTGGTGTTGGGGGGGGGCAGTGTGTTTGACTGGCACTGGAGCAGCAGCAGCTGAAAAAGTAGACCTGCTATGAGATGGATATGAGTGGAGAACAAATGAGAGGAAATGATGGAGTGGAGGACAATAAAAATAATACAGGCCACCATCAAATTGAAACCCCTCTCCTAAAATGCTTCATCATCATGCCTCCGGCCAAGGTGGAGCCAGTTGGTTTTGTTCCTTTATTGATTCCATATTTCAGGTGTAGTTGTTTTCCTGTCGCACGTTCATTCACAGCTGAACCTGGGAGGAAGTGTTCAGAGCCGGATCAGCCTCTTCACTGTGGCCTCTCCCCACGCTGAACACAGGAGGGGTTCAGACCGCTCGCCCGTGTCTGTCTGCACATAACATCATCTCACTCCTTTTCGTTTTTGCGCTCCTAGAAAAGGATGCTTCGGATCGACAGATGTTTGAACGTGGTGGCTGTTAAATGATGCTTCTCGGCTGGGAGCTGGGATCTCCTGAAGTTGCTGTTGTTTTCCTGCCGAGTCGCTAGTCCTCTGCCAACGCAAACAAAGACAAAGTTTCATTTCTACAAAAAAAACAAAAACATTCTTCATGCTACATACATACACCCACATCCACATAATGTGTGTGTGTCTGTGCAGATTTGTCAGAGTGGAACCAACTCCATGTGACTCCATAAGACCCCAGAGACACTTTGTTATTGTTGTTATCGTCATTATTTGATATTAATTTTTTCATCCGTCTCAGCAAGACAGTTAACAGGCATTGTACCCTGTTTATGTAATGGCAACCAAGCTAGTGATGCCAACACCACAAACTAAAGTCTAGTGGAAAAGAAATCAATCTTATTATAATGAGTTTTAATTCATTGATTGTCATAAAAGAGTGTCATGTCACCAACTCTAGTTCACCTCTCTGTCCACACCTTTATTAAAACCCTGACCATATCCACATTAGCTGTAACCTCATCACACACACACACACACACACACACACACACACACACACACACACACACACACACACACACACACACACACAGCCGTTCCCTCCTCGGCCCCAGCTGCAGACACCCCACCTGTAATAATCCTAAAGGACACTTTCCTGTTCCTTCCTTTCTCCTCTCCTTCTCTGCCCACCTCCCTCCCTCCTCCTCCGTGTCTCGCCACTCATCCATACTGACCCATTTCCTCTGCTCGTCATCCTCAGGCCCAGCTGAGCCCCTCGTCCCACACGCTGCACTGCCCCAACCCCCACACCTGTCCCCTAGACACCTACGTCTGAGAGTGTGTGTGTGTGTGTGTGTGTGTGTGTGTGTGTGTGTGTGTGTGTGTGTGTGTGTGTGTGTGTGTGTGTGTGTGTGTGTGTGTGTGTCTGTCTGTCTGTCTGTCTGTCTGTCTGTCTGTCTGTCTGTCTGTCTCTCTGTCTGTGTCTAGAGGATGGTGTGTGCATTTGGGAGGTGGGGGGTGGATCTTAAACACTCATTCATCCACTGCACTCTCTCGCAAATGTAGGCTAACGCACACTTACACATACTTTCCTACCTTACTTTTCATGGTTTTGTGAAATATAAAAAAAGAAGTTGCTCTAACTTAGTAGAAGTACCTCAACTAAGTGTAGGATGGATTACTATGTTAACAGTTATTTGCAGCAATTACTATTATTTCTTTTTTTTTTCCAGTTTAGTTGCTACAAAACCCCGTCCCTTTTGTTATAGCGCCTGCACTATATCTACTCTGCCCGGAGTGTTAGTACTGTAACTGAGTTATAGTTTGTTCCATCATATTAATTCAGTTTCAAATGGAGCTGGAAACCTGAGAACTTGTTTTTTTTACTAGACACAGTAAGCTTGGTAATAGCTTGGTGATGTAGCCACATGAAACGATGCAGGGGAAGTGATGTGAGAGCGCTGCATGAGCACTGCAATGCTGTAGCTCCACATACCCTCGCCTTAATTCTGACAGGGCTGAGAAGCTGTGTTTTCCATCAGTATTCGATATGTTCTATGCTGGTTCTGCACTTTTTCACCTTTCACCTACTTTTTCACCTCGGCGTAGAGTTCAGGGTTGCAGAATGACTCGATTCTGAACATATAAATAGGTTTGCTTTTTAAAGTCCAGTCAAAAGTGTGCAATGGCAATATTTCTTTAGTCTGGTTTCATTCTTAGACTTCCATATTGTGTGCAATAATTAATTACCAGATGTTGAAAATTGAAAGTTCAAATACTCCTGCAATACAGGCCAAAACACTCAGACACAGGGTATTTTGTGACCCTTTTCTAACCATAATAATAAAATGTGGCCATTTTTGGCCTCACTGAGCTATGTGTGAACATGCTTATTGACAAAAACAATCTTCCATAGATCCAAAGATATCGCCAGATTGACTTCCATAGGAGGAAAACATTCATGCTGCACAGTGTGGGACAATAAATACTGCTCTATGTCCGTCAGACTCTGATGCTTTCTGTTGCCTCCCACCTTGTGTGTCTGACAGGAGACACGGCGGTCTATCGAGACGGCGTCTACTGGATCATGGGCCGCACTAGTGTGGACATCATCAAGAGCGGCGGCTACAAGATCAGCGCGCTCGAGGTAGAGCGCCACCTCCTAGCTCATCCAGACATCCAAGGTGAGGGCACCAACACCATTTGTCTCAGCTCCACTCTGCAAGACAAAATCACTATGATCTCAACATGTCGTTTGAATCTGGTTTCTCTTGCATCGGCACTCTGGAAGCTGCACATTATCCCCCAGTTTAGGACAGTAGAGCAGGACAGTGATCATAAAATACAGACTAGGGGTTGATCCTGACTGCCATCAAGAATTAATTGACTATACAGAAGAGACACTGTTCATTTAACATGCATGTAAACACTCTAATTAAATACAAGAGTCGGCATTTTAACCCCGCTCGTCTCATTTTAAAACCAGTGTACTGAGGTGCAGAGATAATGACACCAAAGAGAGAATTGAGTGCTAAATAGGAACGCTGCTTTGTGTGACTGGACCCTTGCAGATGTGGCTGTGATCGGGGCCCCAGACGCCACGTGGGGTCAGAAAGTGACTGCGGTGGTGCAGCTGAAGAATGGCCGGAGCATGACCCTGCCCGAGCTCAAGACCTGGTCAAGGTGCAGTGACTCGTTCATCCAGGATATAATGTGACGGCAGTAGCGAACGGACCATACTGCGGTGGCTCCTCTTTGTATCTTCAATGAGAAAATCGTCTAATTACATATGATGCGGCGAGTTACCGATACCGTACAATATTGGGTGATATTTCCAGCTGTCAGCACGGAGGCAACGACTGTGGCAGCAAAATCTTTTCTCAGAGTATTAGAAGCTTAACGGCAGCTGAGACCCTGTCTCGGTTGATGTTTGCGAGTGCAACCAAATGAAGGCTCTGAGCGCAGATCTCTGCAGGGAAAGAGAGACGAGAGATGGACTAATGAGGTGAGTTGAAGGAAAGACAGGAGCTAAAAGGGGCCGAACATGTAACTGGAGAGAATAGGGATTTAACATCCACTGCCTTTCCAAATGTCACTGTATTTTATGTAGAGCAGACAGTTGGTGGTGACATGAAGGCAGAAAACGCTCTTCTTTTTTCAAACTCCTCTTTTACTCACCCTCTGCATGGAATTTT
This sequence comes from Karalla daura, assembly GCA_029224185.1. Lineage (NCBI taxonomy): Eukaryota > Metazoa > Chordata > Actinopteri > Chaetodontiformes > Leiognathidae > Karalla > Karalla daura. Next base: position 9,359,654 of record CM055190.1, read on the forward strand.
GTTTGTCCACCTTCTTCTCCACTTCTCCGCCATCTGTTTCTTAACTTCTACCTCCCACCACTATCATTATTCACTCCTCTGAATTCTGTATGAGTGTGTGCATGTATGGGCGTGCGCATGCATGGGTGTGTGTGTGTGTGTGTGTGTGTGTGTGTGTGTGTGTGTGTGTGTGTGTGTGTGTGTGTGTGTGTGTGTGTGTGTGTGTGTGTGTGTGTGTGTGTGTGTGTGTGTGTGTCTCAAAGCTGTAGGCAGCATACTGTATGTTGTGTTTAGATTCTACTACTGCAACCTGCTGGTCCAGCATGGTACATTACCACTACTTCTTGTGACCCAGGTTAACACACACTCGAGCACACACACACACACACATACACGCACACAGTCTTACAAACACACACACATACATACACACACAGTGTTTGCAGCCAGAGGTGCTGCCAGCGGACAGGCGGTGCCAGCAAACAGCCCTGTGCTGGGCCAGGCTGGAGGAGAGAGAGAGGGAGATAAAATGAGACATAAACAAGTAGATGGATGCTCACTCTTCAGTGCCCTGGCTTCAGCTGTCAGTCTGAATCTGTATCACACCCTCTGTGCTCCCCTCACTGGCTGCAACACACACACACACACACACACACACACACACACACACACACACACACAAAGCCCTGGAGAAATTGGTGACACGAGTGAGCCCATTTACAGAGACAGTGTATGTATGCACATATAGACACTCACACTTTACTTACTGAGTCAGAGAGAGGGAGAGACAGAGACATCTGCTGAAAGCAGTGTTTGATGGCACCACTATGAGTCATTATGCTCACTCTCACCACACACACACACACACACACACACAGAGACTAACATACACTCAGGCACAAACAAACAAACAAACTAGGTTAGGAGATAATAGAAAAGCTCCAGGCTTCAAGACTTGACGTAACAACCGTGCACTCACAACAGCAAAAAATAAAACACTTTTAATTATCCCAGCCTTCTGTTTTCCTTTTATTATTTGTTTTTTTTTTCTTATTTCATCTCACAGTGATTATATTGTTTTGTATGTAGGGAATTGTCTGTGTCTGGAAGGCGAATTGTGGATATTAGTGAGGGGAGCTGCAGAGTGTGTGAAGGACATTTCTTTCCTTATCTCGACTACTCTGCCACAGGGCTAGCTCTTGTTTTGCAATTGTTTTTCCGCTTTTGTTTTCCTTTTTGTTGTTGAGAATGCATGCGCGCGCGCACACTCCCATCCATGCATGTGTGTGTGCGTGTGTGTTTCCTTGTGCATGCCTGTCTGACTGGGGCCCGTGTTTATCTCGCTCCATGCAGTAAACAGTCGTGAGTGTATTAACACAGGCGTTTATTGCAGGGAACACATGGCGCCGTACACCATCCCCACAGGCCTGCTGCTGGTGGAGGAGATGCCCAGGAACCAGATGGGCAAGGTCAACAAGAAGCACCTCCTGCGACACTTCTTCCCATGACCGGAGCAGGCGGAGCGTCCCGGCTGCTCCTCACCTGCCCACAAGCCCCGGAGCGCTGGGCGCTCGGTGTCACAAACGTGGCTGCTACGCCATTTGTTCTAGATGAATATGAAACGGGACTGAATCGGATTTGCTCCCACATTCTTCCGAAACTGAATTTATCAAGAAAGAGTCAAAATTATGTGAAGTGGCGTTGAAAAATAAATAGGAAATTGAAATCTATGCAATAAATAAATGCCACAGAAATGATAGATAGACAGAATTTCCTGGGTACTGCTGAGTCTTTTACAATCTGATATGATATGCTCCATGGCTGCAGCAGTGCCTTGATACTATGTCAGTACTTAACAGTAGGGCAAAAAACACTTAATTTCTGAGTGTGCTTTTACTGGAATCTACCCACACAATGTGTGGAAACAAAAGGAAAGAGAGGAGCTCCTCACGGCCGAAAATAAAACATAGATGAAGGCAGATGGTCATGAGCCAACTCTTGGAAAAGGGTTTGAAAAGTGTGAAATCCGTTGTAGAGGTTCATTGACTGTGGCACTTTTGATGAAGTTTCCCGACTGACCGCAAAACCAGTCCACAATAATTCACTTGACAAAACTAGTTTATTTTAAAGAGTCTGAGGTGGGAACAGCCAGTTTAACCTGCTCTGACCTGTGACCCTGAACAGGATGTTCAACTGTGAAACTGTGAAACACTTCAACCCAGTGCTAATCAGTGCTCTGATGTTATAACTGGTGATTTCTGTTGTTTTATTGCACAATATGGGCTGATCGGAAAATTCAGAACGGCACTGTTTGTGATGGAGTGATTTGACTGGAAACCTAGTTAACCACACGTGTGGCAGTGAAATGACAGGATGATGTGCTCTTATGGCAGGAGACATGGTTTTCCCTGTACACACACACAACCTCTTAATTATGTCTGAAAATTAAAGTTTTAAGAAAGTATTTTGGAGTTTTGTTTGCTATTTTCTCATCTACCACAGTCTTGTTAGGCAGTTTTGCTTGTGTGTGTGTGTGTGTGTGTGTGTGTGTGTGTGTGTGTGTGTGTGTGTGTGTGTGTGTGTGTGTGTGTGTGTGTGTGTGTGTGTGTGTGTGTGTGTGTGTGTGTGTGTGCGTGTGTGTGTGTGCGTGTGCGTGTGCGTGTGCGTGTGTGTGCGTGTGTGTGTGTGTCTGCAGCTGTGGCTACACAGGTGTGATGAGAGCCCGAAGGCGGATTCTCTAGCAGGGCACAACACCACAGCTGGATGCCCCACACTCCATCTGACTAACCCTCTCGCTCGGCTCACGCTTCTCGCCCCTCGTCCCCTCTCATCTCCGTTTCTCCAGCGCTGCTCCCTCTTCTGTCTTCATCACAAGTCAAAACAGATTGCAGTGGCACCGGGACCGACTTGACTTTGAGACTCCTTTTGAATGAGCCCTGGCGAGCTGCCAGAACCAGCAGAGAGCGCGTCAAGAGATGAAAGAAAAGGCAGAGGAAGGAAGAAAAAAAATATGTATATATATAGAACAGGACTGTTGGAGAGATCAGAGATCCTTAACAAGAACTGTTGAGGGAGATTTGACAGAAGAGATGGGATGGAGATGGAGTTGGTGAGGGTGCAGAAAAAAAGTTTGGAGGACGGTTTTTGGAGCGAGGGTTTAGAGATGAACGAGACCGAGGCACTAACACGCAGCTCGGATAAACAGTCGTGATGAACAGCCAAGAAGAGGTGAAGATGGAAAGAAACACAAAGTGCAACCCCCAGCCGATGCAACCTCCTGTCCACACACACACACACACACACACACACACACACACACACGCTCTCACAGACACACCAGCACACACGCTCGTCCGCCCACAGTCACCAGAGACCTGATTAAGAGAGCAGAGCTATCGATCTGTGGGTTGGCAGGCCAGGATGGATGAGCAGGCAGGGCTGCAGGAGCACCAGAGGACAGCTTCAGTGCCCCCGAACCCCCCCTCCCACCCCCCCACCCCCCGCCGTCCCACCCAACCACCCACGCCAGAGCTGGGAGTGGGCCAGGGGCAGGAGGGCCGGGGCTGCCACAGCTCAGAGCGCAGGGTCAGAACCAAAACTGAAGAGCTCAGAGCTGGAGAGCTGTAATAGATACACTCTGATGTAGGTGAGTGTGCTACAGTAGGGTGGGCGGGGGTGCACCCAGGATGGGTTCCCGTGCCCCCCCAGTGCATGTGCGGGGGCGGGGGGGGACCAGTGGATATTCCCTGGACTCTAGCTTGATGGAGTACTTGTGCCCTTGAACTACGTCCACCTCTCTCGCTCGCTCTCCCTCTCTGCCAAACACACACACATGCACGTACAAACTCTGGCCGTGTTTGCTGGAGCGTAGTGGGAAGAGGTTGTCTGCAGATGGCTGCTTATTGGGCCCCAGGGTCCTGCAGGATGGGATGGGGTGGGGTGGGGTGGTTATGGGGGACACCAGTCAGGTTGTTTATGTGCATGTGAGTCACGTGGAGTGTTTGGGTAGAATGGCAAAGGGACGAAGCAGGTGATATTAAAAAGGAGATGAGCTGAGACTTCATGTTGCACCTGTGTTGTACTGGGTTGTTTTTTTTTACAGTACTCGCATTCACAGTTCCTCTTTCAGTGTAAACCTTGCAGGGCTGATGATATTTAATTTGGCGTCCTCGTCAGTCGATGGACACTTTAGGTTGAACAGGAACCAGCTGGCATCACAAGCCAGCCAAGGATTGAAACGGTATTGCATTTGAAAGAGAGATTTTTGATTACATCGAGCACACTGATTGAATGTCAGTTCATCCAATAGTCCATTTATTTTCCCCATCCACTTTTCAGAATCTTATCCCGGCGTACACCTGGTCGATGGCACACACAGACAAGGCAGAATAAGGATGAGAATCCTCCAGGAAGAAAACACACGATGTTCGTCTGTCTAAGCATGTGCATCTTACCCGTGTAGAAGTGTTCTAAACAATGGTTATAGAGCATAAATAACATGAATACACAAATAATGAGCTCTTTTAAAGAAGACATTCAAACCTCCAGAGATTTAACCTCTCCCCTCATGCAGCTTTTATCCGCACCGTCATGGCTTCGCTTTGAGGTTTTGGAAATCATCTACTGTACTTTCCTAACTTGTCGACTAGTGTTTTATCTCACCTGATGAGATGACATCCTGAAGCTGCTGCACTTGTATCTTGCCACCGTCAGCTCCTTTTGCCTCCGTCCCTTGCGTCTTAGGTATGTGTGGGTTTAATTGCTTGTGGGTTTCATTGCTTTGTTGCTTATTGGAAATTCTGCATGTTTCACAACACAAATCCAACGAATTGCCTCAATCTTAAATCAAGCCTTGATAAAGGCTTGTCTGCCACAAGTTATTTGTTTTAGGTGGCGTTTGGAAAAGTTCGTAACACAATCACACCGCACACGCTAATGTCTGATTGATTAATGAGCAAATAACTTCTAAAACTCGGCATGCAACTGGACAACGCATTTGCATTGCATTTGAACTTTTTCCATGCTGTGTGCTTGTTCCCCCTGTGGACTCAGTCAGCCCGTAATTGTAAAACTGTGAAAGCGCTCTATGTCGAGTGTTCGCTCTCTCCTCTCCTCTCGGAGCGCAGTCGGTCAGCTCAGACTCCTGCGTGCCGCTCCTCTGTCGTGCATCAGACACAAACAGAAAAATCGGGCGACTATTATACAGTCAGACGTTTGCGTGTGCACACTTTTGACAATCACAAAAGGCTCGGGGCTTTGTAGCTGCTTCATCAACATGACAGCTTTTATGGATGTAAGTGGGTAGAGAGGGGAGTGATGAGAGAGTGACAGGCAAGGCTCTTCAGCCCCAGGGACACCCTGAGTGTAGAGTGCACGCACACACACACACACACACACACACACACACACACACATTCACACACAAACACACATCAGTGAATCCAGAGCCCCAGCAGGTCTGTGTGGGTGCGTAAGCACCGCTTGTGGTGGCAGGTTGTTGTTTACATGCAGCTCATGTTTATTCTAAAGCTGCTTACACCTCAGTGGCTCTGCCTCAGGCTCCTGTGAAACTCCTGCTGACTCGCTCTCTGTTTTCTCTTTGCCTTTTTCTCCGTTGACCTTTATCCCATCTCTCTCTTTCTATCATTTTGCTTTTTTTCTCCCTCCTCCTGTCCCTCATTCCTCTGTGACGATCATGTTTGCCTCAGCGTCGGTGAATGCTCCACAGCTTGGCTCTTGAATGAATGTGATGACAAATCAGGTCGCTCTGCATACATTACCTGTGGACAGAGTGCCATAAGAACTAGGTGCACTTTGCTTAAATCACTGTTTTTCTGTATATCTTTACAGTATTTGTAGTTTCTTCCTTGAGATAAGATGATGCACTCTTAACCCCATTATAGTACTCTGGCAGGTATAACTACAAGGTATTTTTACAGAAAATATAGCAATTCTCTTTACCTTCAAAGAACTGCCTCAAAGAAACAAAGCCCAGTTCATAACAAAGGACTTCTCACACCCCGGTCATTCTCTCAACTGCAGTAGCAATACTAAACAGAACCAATAGACAACATACCACTGGTGAAGTAGAAATGGAAAACTGGGCAATTTATTATGACAGAATGTATTGTGTGCAGATGCATGGTGGTTCTTGTCTCATTTTATTCTATTTTTTTGTAGTTTTTTTCTAGTTTTCTAGTTTATTGTTTTAGTTTATGCACTGACAGGGTGTGCACTTGCTTAGATTGGGTTGTACATGTTGCTATGAACGATAAATACTCTATTCTGTCCGATTCTATTCTGAAGAGGCGGATAGTACTGTAGCCTCACAGCAAGGAGGTCCCCAGTTTAATTCCCAGTCAGTTTGTATGTACTCAACTCGTGTGTGTTGTTTCCTCTTACAGTCTGAAAACATGTATTAAGGTCGATTGTATACTGTGAATTGCCCCCAGGTGTGAGCGTGTGTCTGTGTGTCCTTCAGGGCGTATTCCCTAGCTTCGCCCTCTGTGCACTGCCAGTAGTCACCGGCAGACCCCTGTGACACCACTGGGCACAGAGCGATAATGCAAGAATGGATGAACATCCTACTGCACATAATACAGCATTGTAGCACAGCACAGAATATGAAGCAGCTAAAATTAGACCATAAACAACACAAGTAATTCCATCATATGAATTTATTAGTGCTAATGATCCAAATGAATATTAATGTAACACTAATAGGGACCATTCTGCATAATAAGAATGTTCACTTTTGATGTTTTAAGTACATTTTCTTGCTAAAAGCAAAGGCTTTCTACTCTAAAGCAGATTTGGGCTGCAAGGGTTATAATTGTGTTCAGTATTTTCTATTGTGTCATCGCTACTTTTGTCGTGATAAATGCTTTCATTATTTCTCCTTCCACTGGCTGTGCGTCTGCAGTTTAACACAGATTAAAAAAAAAAACAAAACTTTTTTTGCAGAAACAAAAAAGAAAAATAGGGAATCAATATTGAATTATCATGTTCTAGCTCTCATAACTCGGCCCACTCAACAATGGAGAGAGACAAGGTCATGAGAGAATAAATAGCAGGCAGACTAGCTAATGATCTATCATTCTGGACAAGCGGCTGCACCCAAGAGCGGGCTGGCTGACAAGATCATTAATAAAGGCTGCTGGGAGAGTGATCGATCGGCTTGATGGATGATCAGAGCCACAAATACTATAAAACACCTGGATGTCAAGCCTCGTCTCTTTGAAGAGAGGGAGGAGGAGAGAGGGGAGGGGAGAGGGAGGAAAAAAATCCCAATCCCAACAGGGAGTCGTCAGAGGGGATCAAACCTCGACGGTCGACCTCTGTGCTGTGCTGCAAAATGAATTCGCCGTCTAGATTTTTATGCATGCGTGTGTGCATAGCTGCGCTGTACACACCTCTGTGTTTGATGCAGCCTTGGCGAGTCCACAGACGCTCAGTGTGGGAGCATCAGTGTAATTTGGGCTAGATCAGGCAGTCAGCAGGTGTCGTGCTGTACAGGCTGCTGCGGCGGTCCACTGTGGTGTAATGGGAGGTATTTATTATTGACGCACTCCCCTCACACCATTACCGAGCTCTGTGGTGGCAACGTGTGTCTGGACTACGTATCTGCACTCCCTCCTTCCTCGCTCCTCTTTCTCCCTGCTCTATCTGTAGTATCTGCACTGTTACTGTGTCTCTTTTGTCACCCCCCCCACCACACACACACACACACACACACACACACACACACACACGCACGCACGCCTTACTCAGCAGTTCATCTCGACTCTAAATCTTTGCAGCGAGGGAGAGAATGAGTTCAGTAGTCTCCTTGCATGGCTGCGTGTATCAATATCTGTACATTGATCTGGCCTCGCCTCTCCTCCTCCATTCGTGCAGATATAGATTGGTTTTCCCAGCAGGTATCTGTGCCCAGAATCTGACTGATGGGCGGAGTGCGTGAGGGAGGGTGTATTGAACCGGGGTGTCCCACATGCCACTAGAGTGTGTTAGACCGCTGAGCAAAAAGGGACTTGGAGGGAGAGGGGAGAGGAGAGAGAGGGGAGGGGGGGTTGGTGGGTGGGGAGTGTGAGGTTACTCCTCATACAAGTCTAACAGACTCAATCAGTTACTGCATCGATGTAAAGATAAACGTGCATCAGGCTGCAGTGATCACTTTCTTCATTAATTCAGCTAATGATTGCTTGTATAATTGTCTATACAAAGTCAAACAGTGGTGACAGTGAATTTCTCACAGTCAAAGCTAGTATTGTTTTTTTTTTTGCAAAACAAAGGAAGATAGACTCATACAGACTCATTGAAGGAGTTGGGATGTAGATATGGCAATTTGACAGTGCCGACATTAATGCAGCAGTGATACTTAAGTTACATAATAAAAAGAGAAATGTTGCACTGAAGATTAGTGAATTAGTTAAGCACTTAAGTGAACTAGTGAAATAAGGCAAACTTAGGTTGACTGTTCACACTAAAAACATGCATGTGTAGGCCAATTGATGAGAATTTCTATTCTGATGATTAGTGTGTGAGTGTGTGTATTGCTGTATGATAGAATTCCCATATTTAATGCATGTTCTTCTTCTTCTTATATATATATATATATATATGTGTGTGTGTGTGTGAAATATCACATCAGCTATACATCAATAACATGTTTTTTGTTGTGTTGTTTCAAGAAGGGTTAAGTGCAGACCAGTGTTTTGTGCAAACATTTAGATTGATTGCCACTTGAAATACAGCTGAATTGCATCATGTTTTGACTTGGCGTGGAGTGGATCTTCATACCTCCCACGTCTCTAGAAAATATCAACCGTAATAAGACACGAAAGGTCGGCAACGCACTGACCGTGATCACCCTCACCCACTGCGTCGCTTGATACAGTAACATTTGCAGGGTGAAGGGAATGGGGACGTCGTCTGAGTGGAGTTTGCTCCTCGGAGGCTCAAAGTGGATGTTTGTGTGGGCGCGCGTGAACGCAGTTTGTCTGCATGTGTCTGCGCCTTCTTCGCCATCAGTGGCCGGCCATAAATCAGACGCCCTCAGGCCACGGGATTGCCCAGCTCGTGGCTCCACGTGTAATTACAAAGCTGACATTTAAACAGCAGCAGCCATATTTCACTGCCGCCAGCGCCGCGCACAGAGTGCTCTGCAGGCGGAGTAAAAGTTTTCAGCGGGAAAAAAATAAACACATTTAAAAGAAAAAAAAAAGACAGGAGGAAAAAAGAAAATCAATAAGAGAGAGAGAATGCATTCTAATGCCTTGTTAATGGACCCGCATATTAATTATTCAAGGGTGGCCATTTTGTCTGCTCATTAAAGTGGCAGCTGAGAGGAGAGATGTGCAGCATTACTCTGGCCCGCTCTGCTCGTGCAGCGTCCTCTCACACCCACCGATGTGGATCTCGTATACATATCTGTGCAACACGACTGTGTAACTGCAATAACACCTCTAATAAGAGACGCTCCGTCCATCTCTCGCTGCTAATTTCTGAAAGGTCAAATGCGTCGTGCGGCGTCACCTGTCAAGTAATCCGTGTGACTATTTCACCTCGGCCGCTAATTTTAGCAACACTTTGCTCCATCCTTCTCCAAAGATGTCATTGCCACAGCAATCAGTGCCACGGTGGATAGGCACCTGTTTCCCAAACCGAATGGAAACACTCACCCGCCGCAGTTTCCACCTCCGTCTCCGTGTGACATGTGTTTATTATGCTGTCATGTTATCTTTTACGTTTCATAGTGAAAAGCGCAGCTTCACGCATGTTTACCATGTCAGGAATGCTGTAAATCATTTTGCAGACTGACATAAACACAGATGAGGAAAAGTGAGATAATTAAAAAACACCTTTTGTGCATGTTTTTTTTTATTCTCTGAGAGACAGACTGGCAGGTCTGAACACAGGCAGGTTAATACGGACACGCTGCAGAAATGTTGTTAAATAGTCAATCGAGGCTATGAAAGTGCGGCAGAGATAGATTTGCATCTTTCTCAAAGAAATATTTTGCTGTTTTAGTGAGCTAATTTAGCGGCATAATCTGAGCATTAGTGGCTGAACTGAAAACAAGATTTTAATATTTCTGCCACATGCTTGCGCTGTTAGGATATTAACCGAGGCTTTAGTCCAGGAAGGGCCGGCAGCACTGAGGATGAGTTTGAAGGCTGCTGTTGGCAGGCCGAGCCAGTCGTTAGAAAATGTATCTGAGGTGGGAGCTGCGAGATGAGGGTGGGGGGAATTTAAATTCCTCTTTGGCCTGCTGTCAACCTGCGTCTGCTGCGTGACGGGATTCCTAATGACACTGCAGCAGCCATTGCCACAAATTGCTTTGACTTGATTTATTTCTCCTTTTACAACCCCCCTCAGCACCACCACCACCACCGCCACCCACTGCTACCGCCCCCCCCCCTCCCCACAACATCGGCAGTCAAGCATTCACTCTCTCTCTCTCTGTCTCCCTCTCTGCTCCTCTGCCTTCGCAGACACACATACTGTGTGCACATGGGATACCATCTCCTCATCTGCACCATGCCAGTGGCAGGGAACATCTGTCTCGAGGTCCCCCTGCCACACAGCGTTACAGTCAGGGTGGCTCGCTCACTCCACTGGCCGGGCTGTAGAGGCCTGTGGGCAGAGCAGGGCAGGACTGGCTCCGATGTGAGGGCGTCCAGGCGGAAACTTGTCCCCAGGTCCATCCTGCCTTGTGCCATTTCTATCCATTGTGTGTGTGCATGTGTGTGTGTGTGTGTGTGTGTGTGTGTGTGTGTGTGTGTGTGGATGTTGCAAGCCCAGACAGTGATTTTTGTAGGTCAGAGGGCACCAAGGCATCAAAAACAACTAAAGGCAGCTTCTACATGTCCTCTCCCTCTGTGTGCCTTTTCCCCAGCATCTCCGATGCTTTCGTCTTTCGCTTTGACTTTGTGAAAATTGTGTGTGTGCCTCGCCCGACCCGGCATGTACGTGTGTGTGTGTCACTCAGTCTTGCGGGCAGCACACAACTAGCAGTGCATCCCCTGTGCTCAGCCACTGTTTGGCCAGTTTTTAATCTCCTTACATTTAGACTGTTTAAATTGTCTCAGTTGAGTTAAGTTCCTATTTACCTAACCAAAGTGGAATGCTATCAGAGGCAGCAGGCAGGAGTCTGCCAGTCACACAGCAGATAGCTCCTTCATGCAGCGACAGCCCAGATAAAGGGGAATGTGGGGGGAAAGTAGTGTTTAATCAAACAGTGGAGGGGGTGGGAGGGTGGGGGGGTGGGTGAGAGCAGGGAGCCCTGGACTGTGTGTGGCAGCAGCAGAGGCAGCAGCAGCGATTCGTAAATCGATCACCAACTTTGTGTCTTAAGCCCTTAAGTTCTTAGTGAGCTAGTATCTCCTTGTTGATTTATTAAACTGTGTCGAACCTTTAAAACTTCAGCTGCATCTTCACTCCAAACGTGTTGCCAGGAAACAAAGCAGGCAGCTCGCAGGATTCAACAGCTTAATACAATGGTTTCTGTTGAATTTCCTCTCGCTATGATATGTAGTTGATATATAGTTGCATGAATACATGCAGCAGTATCTCCTCCCCTAAGTTGTATTTACATATGGATCTCATTATTCCTTTCCCTCCTTAGTCTTGTTCTGCTTCAGATTCTCCTCTTCAGTAGTATAGTATTATAGTATACTATAGTAGTATTCTGCGCTCGTACTCTTACACAACTACTCTCACTACTTGGAAGGATGTAGTGTTGCGGTAATATACAGCATAATGTGAGCATATCACTACTGTTAATTTGCAGTTATTTGTATGAGATGTTATTTTATTTCATCCCAGTTCATATCCTTAATGAAATACATTTTGATTATATGCTCATCATATTTCATAACGGTTAGCACGCACTTCAAGGTCATATGTAGTATGCACAGTTTTAGTTTTGTCAGTTTTAGTGATAGTAACATCATATCCCAAGATAATAGACTACTTAGTTAATTGCATAGCTCATAAATCTCCAATGAATAAATGTTTCACATATAACCAGGGGAGGTTTGACCACAGGAGGAGTGGGTTCAACAGCTCCATGATACATTAAATAGACACTTGAGTCAATTTTTTCAATATCAAATTTGTCCTAATTTTTCTCTTTTAGTTCTCCCACTGCGTTGCCGTCAATCACTCCATTTCGATATCTGTAACTGTCTCTCTCTTTCCATATCCATCTATCTTTTTCCATACCCTTTTCAGGAAGTGGCTACCATATTTATCATCTCTACACCTGCAGGTTTGAGGGCCGTGCATTGGCCTGATAGATGGGCCAGTCACTGGTGTGCAACCACCTCAGGAGACACAAACCAGACAGCTATTTAGTAACTGAGCAAGACACATTGCTTTTCTTTTATTGTTTTCAAACTGCTAGGGTGTCTGTCTGTGTGTGTGTGGGTGTGGGAGGAGAGAGGGAGGTCTGAGAGGAGGAGGAGGAGGAAGGAAAGAGGGAGGGAAAAAAAAGGAACAACAACAGATGCTCCGTAGCTGTCCAGAAAAATGCAGTAACTGTGCACGAGATGGGCCATTTTCCATCTACAGCGGACCACTATGTTGTTGACAAATCAATGGCTCTGACAGTGATGATTCTGTGTTGCAACAAACATAAAGCACTCAGACAGTCGCCCTGCCTGCCACGGAGACTGCAGCAGGGGAGCACTCCAGGGCAAGGGTGCTCATAGCCAGGAGGGCTGTGAGTGTGTACGTGCGTGCCTGTTTTTTTTTTTTTTTTTTAACAATGAGCACATTGATGAGCAGGTTTTGGGGTGTGAAAGTTTAATGTGGCCGCATGGGAGACACTCATGAAATCTTCATGCCATTGATCTCATTTTATGAATCATACATATTATTGCTAAGGCTAAATACTGGCATTAATTGAAAATGCCTCTCTTGACAATTTTCCCAGTTTCTGTGAGCACCGAGGGCAGCGCCACGCTCAATCTCCTTTCACACCAACCACTCTTTTCACAAGCAGCGTGCAGCGGCTTTAATGTGAGCCTTGACCTGCTCCCGGTTAAAGCGGCTCTGCATTAATTTGCCTCCGACGAGACATCTTCAGACTGGGTTGTAGCACAGCGGCTGCAGCCTGTAGCTACCTGTGCCACAGAGCAGTAATCCACTCATGCAGACATACAGTACTCACAGCATATGGGATTTATGGTTAACATGCGATGTGCACGCTGAGACACGGGGCCGGTGCGCTCCACCAGGCATGTATAGAGATATCATCTCTGTGTGGAGAGTACGAGCCAGAGAGGAAGGGTGGGGGATGTGAAGGGTTAGCCTGGACTTGCAATGTGAGTCCTAAGAAAGGATGAGGGGCACTGGGGTCATTTGGGTTTGATTGACAGGTAGTCTCAGAGCCCCCTGTGGCAGGTGCCAGGGGCAGGTCAGTGGGGCGAGAGCTACCGACATAGATATAAACGCTTGACTGCTGTCGCTGGCGTACAGACCATGTATTGTCCAGGAAACAAACCTTGTGTTTTCTCATTCCACAGAGGAGAGAGAGGAGGGACTCAGCTGTGCTGGTTCATAAGTTTACTCTTGTTTTTCAGGGACATTTATGAAGAGACAAACGTGTCAGTTCTGTAATCTGTTCAGATGTAATGTGGCTTCCACAGAATCTGTGAGAACAGAAGGTGCAGGCTCGATTGTTCAAAAACCTTATTAATGATGGAAAAGTGAGGCCCTGAAATGACTGGTCCACAAAAAGCATTGACACAGTCTTGTCAAGCTATTCAGAAATGAAAGATTTTCTCTTCATCGGTCCAGCTTTTCAGATTTATGCTTCTGTGAAAAGGAAAAAAAATATATTCAAGCCACAAAGTAATTTTCTGAAAAACCGCCTGGGACTGTGGGGGTATTTCTATAATTCTGAAAGGCTTTTTTTAAACAATTTGGACTGAATAAAATAATACAAAGTTAAAGATTTATAAGATGATTCTCAATTGTATCCATATCCAAGTCTGTGCCCGTTGCAGATGGTAATATTTGTCAGGTTTTACTCTGACAGAGGAGAACTAAAAGCTTTCACACATACCTTTCAAATGAAGAAGTTTGAAGAGCTAATTGACTTAAACTTCTAACTAAGCGTGAGAACAGAAACAATTATAACCTGTAACCTTGCGAATTTCTGAGGAAAATCTCAAAATCAAAACACTCAGTTCTGCGACACAAAAGTGAGGTTAACACACGGAGACAGTAAAACAGATGCTGTTGAAGGAATAACACACCGCAGGTTCACTTCTGTGATGCCGCGGGCACTAAAAGCCAGGATGCCTCTGCAAGGTCAGATCTGAGGGTCCCTGAGTGCAAGCCCTCCACCGTCCCTGCACTCAGTGCACCGCCACACTGGCCAAATTACACAAGCTACAAAATCTGCTGTAATGCTAAGTGAACAGAGAGCGGCGGGGAGATAGCATCATGCCAGGAGTCAGAAACGCAGCGAGTGTGATTCTCGACTCAACTAAGCGGCGCCTCTGATGTTATCCATGAGGGGGGGAGCAGCAGGGAGAGAGGACGGACGGGGGGGAGCTGCAGGGGTTAAAAGGGAACAACGTCTGCGGCGCCCAGGCGAGTAGACAAGTGTCGACAGCGACAGGAAAAAGACGGAGGCTGCCCATGTGCCTATGTCCCCTCCACCCGACCACCCCCCCTCCCTTCCTCCCCTACATGCCTCACCCACCCCAACCCCCCTCCACTGCAGACAAGCATATGTGGGCTGACAACATGACATTGCCAGTGAAGAGAGGGAGGGACAGAGTGAGAGAGAGAGGGAAGAGAGGGAGGACCAGGAGCCTGTGCGGCTCTGACATCCTCCACTCTGACAGCTGATGGAGGCAGATTAGGCTCACACATGCACACAACTGTCAACCGACTCCCACCCCCCCAACCCCCCCCTTACACCCCTTCCTCCATTTCATCTACCCCCCCCCCCATCCAAAAAGCCATGCAGAGGTCTTCCTAAACTGCTTCTTCTCTCTCCATCCCATCCGTTCCTCCTCCCCAGCCACATAGAGCAGCCCTGACTCTCAAACTCCCTTCCTCAATATCTGACTCTTCCTCCAATTCAGTTCTCAAACTCACAAGTCTGGATGTGTCCGTGCTTCATCACTGTATCACTCCAGTCACCACTTAGTTCTGGAAAAAGATGATAAACTGTTGTTCAGCAATGAACGCAAAGTCTTGTGATCATTCATGTGAGTGGACAGCCAAGGAGTAAAGCTTATACGTGTGGTCAAACAAGC
Source organism: Karalla daura (assembly GCA_029224185.1). Lineage (NCBI taxonomy): Eukaryota > Metazoa > Chordata > Actinopteri > Chaetodontiformes > Leiognathidae > Karalla > Karalla daura. The sequence continues at coordinate 9,374,911 of CM055190.1, forward strand.
ATTACATGCAGAAATGCAGAAATGGACTGTTATATGCTAGCACCTAAAATGATATTTTAAAATTGCATTTATGGGCCATTTTTGATGCCTTTTTTCTAAAACCTTTATTTGAAAATTCCATTTGGCCATTGCAAGTCATCTTTAACATATTTATACAGACATGCACTTTGTTTCAGAGCAGGTGAGCATTGCAAGTTGCCAGGGCGATGCAGTATGAGCGTCATGCACTGATACGAAGTTTAATGCTTTTGCTTTGTTCACCTGCATCGATATCCAGGCTCCTAATAACCAAATCAGGATGCAAGTCAGAAACAAGAACGTGAAGACCTGGCGGGTTCACACAGGTCCATCGCTGTCCACAGCAGATATCCATTACTGTAATATCTGTAATCCCCATGACTCAGGTGCCCTCACACAGCACAGACGCCTCCTGTGGGGTTAGACAGACATAAGAACACACTACAGCAGATGGATTAACTACAGATATAGGTATTTACAGAGTATACACGCATGGCTTTGCTGTGCATCGGGTTATGCAGGGGCTCGTCTGCACTTCTGTCCTAACTGGCTGCAAATAATGGGCTCAGTTTTTCAGGTTTCTAGTTATTGCTCATGGCTTGAAACAGAGAGGGAGCAAAATATGTTGAGTGTGTTTTTGTTTTTGTGTGTTTTGCTTGTACATTTCTAAGAACAGAAAGCTGACATTTTACTCTGTGACAGATAAGAGGTAGAGAGAAGGGTAGAGAGTGTGTTGTATGTTTGTCCGTGTGTGTGTGTGTGTGTGTGTGTGTGTGTGTGTGTGTGTGTGTGTGTATGCACTGAGGCAGACATCCACCCTGGGACGGTATGTCATCGATTGAGCTGCAGGAAGAGGCCTATTATCTCCAGCCATGGTTCAAGCGGGGGAGTCAAGTGTGTCATATGTGTTGGCTCTAATTGGCAACCCACCCTGGTGGAGGCTGACTGTGGCGGAGGCAGAGCTGCAGCATGCTGCCCGCCTCCTGCTCCCTCACACCCTCACCCTCTGCTCCCTCACCCTCACCTCCCCCGCTGCTGTCTGCGGAGATGTTGCATTGTGCCGTCGGAGGCTGCAGGGTCACCGTTGTTGTTCGTCTGCTTTCCTGCTTAAATTATACACTTGTAAATGAGCTGGATGCAAATTCATGCTCAGAGACATTACAGCAAACAAGCTGATATCCACCCTATAAAGCCGGCATCATTTAGTGTCTTTTTTTTTCTTCTGCACTGCTTGATGTGAATGGTGCACATAAGTCCATGTGGCAAGGCTTTTGTGTAAATGTTATTTTGATTTAGTGGTCAGCAGCTATCTGTCCTCTTGTTGTATTGTGACCAGGTTTCTTAATAATTTTGCTTCTCAGCCTCAGGGTAAATATTTGTTCCATTTTCCAAGCAGATCTCTTATTAGAGGAGTCCTGAAGCCTCACAAGTTTTCAGTTTCCACCCACTGTCCTGCTCAGTGTTTGCATGGTCTAACACTGCCCTCTGCAGGATTACAATGGCACTCACTGTAAAAAGAAAAAGGATGAGATTATGATACAAAAGCTAGATTTCAGCTAGTCACTTCTCTGTGTTAATCTTTCAGTTGGCAGAGGAAAAAAAGGCATTTCAATTAGATATATGTAGGCAGACAATTTATTCACTTCTACAAAATTCTGGTTCAGGATATTTAGCATTTTTTACCCAAACAGTAATCAAACAGTAATGGATGATTGATTTTAAATAAGCAGAGAAAGATGACTGAGATAGATACAGAGTGAGGAAAACTCAGTTATTTTGTTTCAACAAATTTGTTTGAACAAGCATTTTGTGAAACTGTAATAAATGACTTGACAGCCAATCAATGTGCTTTTATAGATATGCCAGTGTTATGTCTACAGAGGCCTCATCAGCTGCTTTTTCAGAGGCTGTAGCACTTTGGCACTGGTTCCTCCTTCCTGTCGGGGAACCAGGCAAGCAAAAATTACAACCCCTCTTCAAAGTTCAGCTGCATGGGCTTTTTGAACAAGGGACTTTTCAATTTATCTTCTGTTATAAATTACCAATGTAAAATCTGAATGAATTATTTACATTAAGCTCCCGTTTTCCTCCATTGTTTATAGCAACCTGTTGCTGGAATGGTATTGTGTGTTTTGGCCCAGACCACTTTGCTTGTTTGCCATGTAGAGGGCCACAGAGACAGAAATAACGGCCACTGACTGTGTGGCGATATTTGCCACTTCAAATTAGGCACTATAGTAATGACTGCCATAGTGATTCATTCACCATTATAAAGTAGATTTGTTTTTTTGTTTTTGTTTTTTTTAGATGAGCCTTTTCCTCATTGGGAAACAAAGTCCCGTATATTTGGAAAAAACTAAGCAATGAAATATATAAGAAAAACAATACCTCCTGACATGATATTATTTGTGACTTTTATCTAAGTAGATATTGATGAACATGTGACACTAACTAAATCTTATGCAAATATCCTCAGCAGTTGGCAGATCTCCAGATGGTTCTCCACTACGCCTGTCACCGGTGTCCACGTTTCTGTTTCCTCCCTTCACTAAATTATCATTAAAAGTGGTACTGTGTGCCCGGCGAGCCAGACAGCTACCAGGTTGGCTTTCTTATTTCCAGACCAGTGGGGCTTCTCCTGTGTGTTCAGTGCAATATTGTGCAGTAATCTTACTGCAGCTTCAAGAGCGCCACAAGTCTCCTTCGCCATTATCGCCTCAGTGGGACCCTGCACCAACACGCCTTTGAAACCCATGATCTCATTTCAGCGTGGACTGCTGGGTCTTATATTATTCCCTGAGTCAAAGTTGATAACATGCCGCAGTGCATTAATGCTCTATGATTAACCTGAATTTCTAAAGTTCATGTGCAGTTTGTGGTTTCTACTAATATCCGGTGCTAATGTCCAAAGCTGTTGCACGTCTGTAGTGGGTCCTGATAGGGGTCACTGCTTTGAAGCATTCACTAAGCTGCTGCTCAGCCCTGTCACCAGCTTAATTTGCCACAGACAAACTTGTCCTCCTTTTCTGAATGGCTATAAAGCAGAAGGGAGACAAAACCCAGTGGTATTAAAGGATAGAGAAGCAAAGGATGTAAGAAGTATGAAGTTTTGAGAGACCGTGTCATCATAAATGCACTGATGTTTGATTATTGGTACTGACAAACAGCCTTTGCTGTAAACAATAAGGAGGAGACCGGTTTGAATCTCAGTCAGACCAAAGGATTTTCTATGTGGAGTTTGCATGGTCCCCCTGTGTGTGTATGTGGGTTTTCTTTTGGTATTAGTTTTTTTCTTCCACAGTCCAAAAACCTGTACATGTTGGCTGATTGGAGACTGAAAGTGAGTGTATGTGTTCCCTGTTGGCCTGTCCAGGTGTATTCCTTGCCTTTGTCCTATGTGAGCTACAAAAATAGGCATCAGCAGACCCCTGCAGCAGAATACAATTCAGGTGATATGATGGACGACTCAGTTTCAATCACAGAACAGAAGACACAATGGAAGATGAATCCATTGTACTCCAGTCTGGTTCCACTCCCATTAATACAGTTCTTCTCTTGAGTTAATGTGCAGTCTTGGTTTTGCCAACAGTGGGCAGCAGAGCGCTATCCCTAAAACTGCGCTTATGGACAGGTTGCCAGTGACTGGTTCAACGTCTAAACTTCAAGATCTCATTCATTTAAAAAACATCCCTAAAGCCTTCTTACAGGAAACAGTGCAATGGGGCAAGATATAGTGTTCTGGCACTGTATGAAATGTGTGAGAGTCTATTGTTGGAGAAGTGTGTAGTAGTGTGTGGTTGTGTGTGTGTGTGTGTGTGTGGTTGTGTGTGGATGGGGTGGGGTGGGGGAAGGGGGTAACAGGAAGAGAAACATCAGGACGGCTCCTGCCAACTGCCTCTGCCTGAAATGACAGAGACAGGTGCTGCAAAATCGCCCCTTTATACCAGAACCCTCTCTCTCTCTCTCTCTCCCACACACACACAAACACACACACACATGCACTCATGGGCACACTGACACATGGAGGCATGCCGACACCCACTCAGCCGGCACAGTCAGTCTGCAAACACGCTAAATTAATTCACCGTGCTACTTTCCAGCCAGAGATTTTCCACACGGGACTATCAGGAGGATCTCTTGTAGCTCACAGTTTCGTCTGGGCAGTTGACGCCTTCCTTTCACATCCCCAACACTGTATTTTCACTTTTGGTTTTTAACATCTATAGGCGGGTGTCCTGAGGCATGAGACAGTGTCTGTGGTGAAGAGGAAGCCGGTGTGCTCCCAAGTTGTTTACTCTCCAAGGATCCGTATCGACCTTTGACCTCTGTGCAGACTTGCTGATGGGGTGCTGAAAGTAGCAAAGAGGGGATCTGGACCCCTTTACCTCCCCCCCAGCACCCCTACCCTGTCTAACCAGCCCATAATGCCAAACACATCTTTCCCACTCGGAGCGTCTCCCCTGAGAGACCCTGCTGTGTTTCTCGTCTGAGGTGGACAGCCTGGCTTTCCTTCAGCAGAGGAGATCACCTCAGACTCATGGCAGCGTTTCAGTCAGTCTGGAAGCCTCGCAGACATGGCTGACGCTGCTTTGACATCACCCACGGAGACCATAGATCTTCATCTTCTGCTTTGACAGACTGTTCAAAATAGCAGGAGATCAAAGTGTGCCGCTTGCATATTCTGAATGCGAGGGGGCCGTGACACAGGCTGCACTGGACAGGGAGGCTACGTATGCAGCCTGAGGTTGATCCTGACCAGGAGGGCTTAAGAAGAAAACAAGATGTGGGCACAGCTTCTCAATATAGTATACAGCAGGTAGTTTGTGCGGTCGGAAGAACACACTCCACGGAGTGTGGAAACAACAGATGTCAAAAGACTTATGAAGAGATCAGACTTAAGAGGAGTGTGGACAAGCAACTGCTGAACTATTGGTGACAGTGGTTGCTATTTTTCAGCTTTAACAGAAGTAGAAACTTGACGATAGCTTCTGGATATGGTTGGACTAACAGAGATTGACATTTTTCTTACTCAGTAATATAACGTGATATAATTGTGAAAAACAAAAGCTTCAAACTGAAGTGATACTGTTTTTCACTCACTGAGTTGTGGTTGATGAACTTTTGTTTTTGATAATGGCGAGTTAAGATTCCTTGATTACTGATTCACATTGCATTCCTGATTTTCACCACCGGGAGCTAAAAAAGATTCCAGTTCCATATTATACCAGGTTTTCCTAATGAACTGGTTTTCTTCATGCTCTCCTCTGTCTCTCTCCCACTTTGCAAAGCACAACTGTTGAACATTTACTTACTTACCCTTAACTGGTGCAGACATTGTTTCTGTCTACACCACCAACAGCTGCCCCGCTTCTCTCTTCATCTCTCTCCCTCTCTCTCTCTCTCTCTCTCTCTCTCTCTCTCTCCCTCTCTCTCTCTCTCTCTTTCTCTCTCTCATCGGGCTGTGAGTGACAGCACATGTGCTGGGGTACATGGGAGGGCCGCTGCTGAAATTCTAACCCCTTACCCCACAACTGTGAGACATACCCCAGCCATGGACAGGGAGGAGTTGTGAGAGACAAACGCCGAGAGAGCCACAGAGTGAGAGAGACAGAGACAGAGAGACTGCAAGTGCAAGAGGACAGAGAGCAGAGAGGGGGACAGGTCTGGGACGGGGTGGGAGAGTTCTGCCTTTCTGAACGTTAGAGCTGCTCAAGTCTCTCTCTCATCAGAGGTCTCGTGATACAGAGCTTCTGAGGTCAGGTTGTGAGGATGGCAACTCGGGCGTTGATGCTGTGCGTGCTGGGCCTTCTCCTCTGTCAGGTAAGAGCAACAGTTACTTCTTCATAGCTGCTTGTCAACATTAACAAAATGCAACTCTTGTTTTTGTTTCCGATTGTACTTGTGATGCGAAAAGCTAAAAAATATATATAAAAGCTGAAAATATCCTCATGAAGTTGATGATGGTGTCCGATGGCAGCCTGTGGATGAACATGATTTAACTTTAAGTAGAGTGTGAAAACATCCTGCTTCACTTTCTGTTTCAATAATAAATATCTGGACCTGTGGTTCGGATGGGCTGGTCCTCCACCTGCCTTTGAGTTGTGCGATGTCTCCCCTTCAATATGCATATAGATTCATTTCACCACAAAATTAGAGCCTGGCTTTTCCCTTCGTGCCCTTTCCCAGTATGTTCTCGGTTAGAACATGGCCCTTAGTTGCCCTGCTCAGCAAATAAACAGTTTATGTTTTTACCTGAATGATGTGTTCAACCAAACAGTGAGTGATTTTCGTCAATAGAGGCACCGAAAGTGGCCCTGCTCTGTGACCGATCTAAACATTTCGCCGAGGGGGGGGGGTGGATGATGAAGTGTTTTGAGGAGGAGCAGACTCCAGATGTGCACAGAGGTCTCGGGGCGTCATTAGTAGCCCCTGTCATCAGACACCATTATGAGATCGAAAATGGATGACAATGTAAACTGACTTATTACCTACAGCACTTCCAACCACCATCACTCTTTCTCTGTGTTTGGAGGAGAAGTGGAGCCAAGGTTGAGTGAGTTGGCTTCCAGTGATTCTTGAAGGAAGCCGTGTTATGGCGTGCTCGACAATACACTGTGAATGTTGCGTAGCTACAGAAATTAACAATTCAGACTCCCTCTTCAAGTGAAAGTTTTCCAATTTGTCAGTAAGCTACTTAAAGTTTCTACGAGGTTCCAGCGTGAATCGTTGAAAGCGTTTTCTGAGAATTGATGGCAATTCACTGGCGAGGAAAGCGGCGATAATGTTTGTGTTTCTTTTGAACATGGGAGTGATTATGCTGATAACAGGAAAAAGACACATTTGTCAAGTCAGACCATGTTCCTAAAAACACAAAAGATGTCGGCCCATTAGCCTCCCCACAGGATCTTATTTTACAAATGATCTTCTATGTAAACACACACATATATAATCCCATGAATAATTTGAAAGACCTCTAAACCCTGAAACATCACTTTTCAAGTTACAAAATCCTAGACGTGGAACTCAAAACGGTCTCCTTCAGTTTGGCGTCTCTGTTGTAATGTTGTCAAGTTCAAACAACGCTCACAGACTTTTGAGATTGGTCTGAAGGGTTTATATCAGAATTTCTGAGCAACAGTGTCAACCCACTTTTCCAAAGAAAATGAAAGCATCAAAACACCATAGTCCACTCACAATACTGATAACATGTCAGATTTTGACAATGACACCATGGGAGTCGAATGAAACAGCTGAATTCAGCAGCTCAGACTCCTGTTGCCATCCTTCACAGTGAGTCTTTCAAGGCCACGTTTCAAGACTACAGCCATCCCAAGATCCCGTTTTATTCCAAACTCTAAGTCAACATGTTGTTCCATGCTGAACAAGATGGAAACATCAGACCATGACACGCTTTGCTTTTCACTTACCATTTCATCTGCTGGAACATGTGCATTTGCTTCTCTGTAAAATGGAGAATCGCCATAATATCTAATAATAAGTAGGCTGAACTGAAGTTGGGCATTAGCAGGTGCCAGACTGATTCAGGCTTTTGATTGGCATCACCTGATCTGTTTGCAGTTGTGCTCTGGGCGAGCCGGTGTTGTTTTGAACAGGCCGTGTTTGGGCCTGCTGGCTGAGCGTCGTCGTGAGGAGCAGGCAGCAGCAACAGCTGTTCCCAGATGCATACGTGATGCCATTTGTCACGCTGTGTAATCCCCCTCGCTGAAAGAGGAGTGGGTCGCTCCTGGACCATGAAATCGGGTACAAATCAAGAGTCTGTGGCAGCGGCCAACTGGCGCTGAGGTCTCACTCATCGGAAACAATCAGTCAGAGGATTTAGAGTCTGGATCACGGGTCCTGCTGGGTGGGGATACCTGCAGGCTGTTTTACACCGACTAAGGTTTCAGAGGGAGCAAAGGGTGGGGAGACTTCCTGATCATAAAAAAAAGGAAAAGGCGACTGAGGTTGATATCTTCTCTTCCTGTATTTGCCTGCTTATTTCTGACTGGCCGAGGCCCAGAAAACCATGAGGTGTCAGTTGTTGTAAGTGCAAGAATAATCCATAAGCGATGTTACGGTGGGTTTGATGCAGTCATTTTATATCCCCAGTTAATGAAACCATGGAAAGATGTTTCAGGGCTATCTTGAATCACTTGAAAATTTTGATTTGATTCACATGACATTAAGTCAAGTGTGTTTCGTCATTGGAGGAGAGTGTCTTTCATACTGAAATGGAACCTATGGAAAAGCAGCTACTAAGGATCTTATTGGTTCTTTATATACTTTTATTGAATGTCTGCCTCTTTCACATCAGGAGTATTCGCCCATATCCTCAAAAAATACTGATTCTCTTCAACACATTCCAACAGGTTTATTTGGTTTAGTTTAGATGACAATTCACATTTTTTCAGTAGCTCCATGTGTGCTACTTTTAGTCTTAATTTGATGTTACAACCTTGCTCAGCATTCCTAACGCTCAGACATGTGTTTCACAGGGAGACTCACACTTGTAGCAGCTCCAGAAATAGGGTGTCCATACCCATCCCAGGCAGCCAGCATGACTTAGCAAGGAGTAGGGGTGTCGGACCAAGTCATAGAAGTAACAGAAGTGACCACAGAGGACACCTGTGCGACCTCCGGACAGTCAGGCATGCTGCGGGCATCTCTCCATGGCCGGTCCTCTCTTAATGTATCTGAGTGACTGTTCCAGCCACTATCCGCAGAGCTGACGTGAAATAGATTTAGCTGAGATGCACGGCCACAGCGGACGCTCTCTGGGGAGCCCTTTTAACTCATAAATTCAAGTGTTGCAAGATGACGTGCAGGGTGTTTTTTTTTTAAATGTGTCACGAACTGAAAATGTACGCCTGACAAACCAGTAGGCCTGTAATTCGTCACAGTTGGTCCAAACATTCCCCACACCATGTGCCATTACTTTAAACTCCATCACAGATAGAAATGGATTGTGAATGGTTTGTCCCATGTGACGGACATTTGCCTAAATGTATGAAAATGCGGTAGAAGCTGAGATTAATGTGTAACACGTTTGAATCAGTAACGGTGTGATGAGGGAGCATACTAGCTGTCTTTGTGAATGAATGTTTGAGTTGTGACTCATGTAGTGGTTGTGGCCGTTATGGTGAAAGTTTGCGTATGTGCCAGCGCCATCTGTTTATTGATGTCTGATATGTTATCCCCTGTCCGCCAAAATCGGAAGCATGTGATACGACTCAGAATATATTAATAACAGGTTCATCTTCACTTACGGCCAGTGTGTATCTTGCACTCAATCCAATCAAGCAAACGCTTCCTGTGACATTTGTAACACTTAATCTGCCCTTAATCTGTGACATTTTCACATTTGATCTCTGACTATTTCTAGTTATTTACTTAAGATGGTGCGTAGATGGATTATGATACAGAAAATCTTTCAAGAATATATTCTGTAATTTGGTATATCATGTTTGGCTCCCCAAAGTCAGCATCACAGAGGTTGATTCAAAGCCTCTCTTCCACAATCAGCGCCCAGTCAGTGCTTAATGGTTCTTGCTGTGAGGGCATATCATCCTGAAACAAGCTGTCCATACTTCAGTGAGGACCCGGGGTGAAAGGCCACGCTGTAAAGGTTTCTGGGAAAAGCCTCTGAAACAGTTAATCTGTGTGTGGTGTCATCACTCAGCCTGTCAGAGGAGGCACTCATTGGTCTAATTGGTAACATGACACTATGCTGTTACTGCGTCTTGGTCTGGTAAAAACATTACAACGATGGCAAATACTTAGTGGAGCCACGATCCGGAACACAGCGTGGTCTTTAGTTCAGCCTGAAGGAACAGTCCGGGAAGTGTGTAAAGCAACACATGGTGTTTTTCTTGTGGTCTGTTAGTTTGTCAGACTAACAGTGGAAAAACAGGAACACTTTACTCTTGTTGTTGTTGTGGTTGACCTCACTGCTACCAAACCATAGTTAATGTATAGTTATCTGTAAAAACAAATAGATATAAAATCAGGTTATTAATCAGTTTCAATAGTTCTCATTTAGGTCTTACAAAGCAGAAAGTGGACCAAGTGTGAATTGGTGATTGCAGTCAACTTTCCAAAATCATTTAGAACAAATGCAACATTTTAGCAACCCTAGGATGACCAGATGTCCCGAAAAATTTGGGACAGTCTCAAAATCTAAGCAGTTGTCCCATATCCGGCCCTAAATGTCCCAAAAATTAGGAGTGGGTGGGAAAGTTTCCCTGTGATTGCCAAAGCCCTGAGCGATGAAATGATAGCATTCAGTAGAAAAAGAGTTTGTGGTGAGTGGTGTTTCTCACGGAGGGGAGGCAGATGTTGTAGCAGAAATGTTAATGAAAGGCTTGATCTTTGAATACAAATATGTTTGTGACAGGTTTAAAAATTCATCGTTTGTTATTGTCTTGTCAGCAAGCTACTTTCATATCATGGTTTAATCTCCATTTTAGCCATCCTGCCTGTGATACTCTATAAGAACATCTTGTTTCATTCATCTGTAGGCACAACAATGGGAAGTTCTGTACAATTACTTTTGTATGGACACTTACAGGTGAAACTTCCCTAGAAGCTTAATGATTGCTGGTTTTTCATTTGGAGCCACCAGTCGATTGATTTTTTCCCCCTTCTCAATAAGATGTGTATACTGTTAGAATGATTGCCCAGGAGCTAGGTACAGATATCTATTTTTAAGCAGTGGGTTTGGTCACATTTCTCTGCAGAGTCCAGCTGTGAAGCGCAGCAGGTCAACCCCAGTGAAATATCTCAACATTTAGAAAATGGATTTGTCCAAACATTTATGGTCCCAGGCTGATGTATCTTAACAACTCTGAGCCTCTGACTTAAGCACCGCCATGGGGTTTCTTTATACATCGTACTCTCAGGTCTCCTCCGTGTCTTCATACTTTATGGATTACCCTGACTCGAGAGTCAATCTGGACTTAACATAACACATTAGACCCTAAGCTGAACAGCCTTTGCCATTTTGGTGAAGAAAGCATGGGAGACAAGAGAGGTCTCTGATGCTCATGCTCCTCTGCACCTGGTTAGAAAAAGGGGACAAGTTAGTCAGCATTGCAACAAATCGAGCAAATGTAGAAAGTTCTATACTTGGAAATACAACTCTGATGCAGCTGTTATTGATGTTGAGGTTAAGTAGCGATGCAGAATGTGTGTAATGCCAGTAGAGGTTTGACATGTGAGCGGGAGTCTTGAGCGTGTAAGTGGATGGATATCAGGATGAATTTGCGTGGGTGACATCTACCTCTGGAATGTGAGTGTAAACATCTCTGTGAGAATGTAGATGATGGCTACAAAAAGCTAAATAGGTAGGGGTCAGGAATATAGAACGGTCTAAGATTAGCCTGCCCTCTGACTCGCCTGTAGATGCCAGCCATGGTTCCCATTCCAGCCTGCACTGTCCAACAGTGCTCCGAGGGATCAGGATATCAGATCAGCCAGCCTGGAGACAGAGCAGGACTCACAGGCCATTCACAAATTTACATTTCAGTCTTAATTACTACATGGTGTACTTAAGTAGAAATCTACTAAAAGAACTTCTCGACCAGTTTTTCAGATGTGTTTGTAAAAACACAAAGACAAGACAAGACTTTTTCACAGGTTATTCCTGGTTCCCTCAATGACATGAGCAGTAAAACATATGGCGAAATGAGCAGGATCTGGTGAATTCCCACAGAAAATACGGAAACAACTAACGGAAATATATGCTTACGCGTGGGCGGGTGTTGTGTTGATGCGCGTACATTAGCCTGCATGTGTGAGAACGAGTACACATGAGTGTGTCTGAGGAATTCCGGAGCAGAGCAGATCCGTAAGGTGACCCCAAACTCCCAGTCAGGTGCAGAACTGAGCATAAAGGGGAATTTGTGAGTGTGAGTGGGAATGCGGGTGGGAAAGCACAGGATCTAAATCCATAGCCGACAGCTGCTGTGCGAGCGTGTCTCTCGCTTGTGGGCCGTGCGTGGGTGTGTGTTTGCGCGAGCGTCGGCAAGACAGCGACGTGGTGAATGAGGGCTTGTGAAACGACTGTTTGCGTTTCCTTGTCCCGAGATTAAGTGGCAGTCAGATCAAAGGAGGCTGACAAAGACGTGCGCTGGTCTGTGAAACCTGAAGCCGTGACCCTGCATCCCGTCTGCCCTGGACAAACCCGGGGATACAACATTTTGAGTAGCTCCAGTGCTGCGGCCTGCATGCAGTCATTCCATCAGGCCACTGGGAATGTTACTGCACCGAGGGAGACTTCTTGACATGATTTTTAACAGCTGCAAATGTCTATAATGACACAATTCATGTCTCCGATGCAGCAGAAATACAGCAATTGAAAAATGCTCTCACCCAAAGACATTAACCAGACCTCCTTGTCTGATTAGGAGAGCACCGTGTGGGCTTATGTCTAATAAAACAGACATAAATTGGAAAAAATGTAAAAAAATAAGCCATGATAGGATGAAATATATGATAGATTGTTTTTTTTTTTATCTCTGTTTTATCGTTCTGTGAATTTTCCTAGTGAGTTTTGTGCTGATGTTTTACTTCCCCAGGTGTGGAGTTCTGCAGAGCTTCATCCCAGCAAAGTCGAGCTGCAGCCTCAGCCTCTTTACCCATGGAGAAATCCTGGAAAAGGTTTGGTCAGGGTGAAGAGGGACTGGATCATCCCTCCGATCAGAGTTTTGGAGAACAGCAAGCAGATTCCAGAGAACCTTGTCCAGGTAGATTTCAGCAATCTTCATTCATTCTTGTCCCTGTCCCTCTACTTTGAGCTGCCTTTTTGTTCACCACATTTTATTTCATACAGAAGCAGAGAAAGTCAGGGAAGTTTCTAGCTTGCAAGTGTTACATCTGCACCTCTGTAGCCAGCAGATTTAAGTAGCCATGCTTTCTGATTAAGAAAAGATTGTCTATGAACACTGTCTGGAGTGAACGTTTCTAACATATTTGAGACTTGAATTATGACAAAATACTTGCGAAAACGATGTGTAGTGATATACACATGTTCCTCTGCTGTGGAAACATCTAATAAAGCTGTGGTTATTCGATTTTATCCCTGGTGGAACTGTTTATGCTTTATCCACACCATCAAACTGTGTGCGTCACATGTAAAATCACCAGAAGAGTCTTTTGTCAGGCCGTCTCAGGAAGCAGTAGACAAGGCTGCGAGGGAGTATTTTATCCCACGGGAGCAGGACAAGGCCATAACATAGAGAGGAAATATGTTCCAGTAGTGAGGGGACCTGTTTTATTTTACCCTAAACCCCACAAAATAACACTGTATGAAGTGCTGCTTGGCCTTGGAGGTAAGTCATAGACACCGCTGTGAGTCGGACACGAAACTGATGAAATTACACAGGCGAGCACACCATGTAATTCATTCCATACACTTGGAATCTTAAAGGCAAGAAATAAAATGCATGGACAGTGAAAGAAAAAAACAAAAACGGAATAACAGCTTGCTGCCTGAAAAAAAATATATATATGGGACAGCATTATATACTCATGCACAGCTGAGGAACATTTCTTCATGACAGATGTTGGAACATACTCCAGCCCAGTGTTTAAAAAGCGTGTGAAATGTAAATGTTGTGTTAAGGCTGTTATAGGTGACCAATTAAGTGTATAAATCCTACTTTTCTTGTAGAAATGTGAAGCCACTTTTAGACAGTGATGAAGATGCAACAGTGACCGTACGTCGAATACATTTCGCTCCAGAAAGCAAAAACAATATCGTCTCATTGCTATATTAGCTCAGAATCTCATTTCCTGCCATAAGTCAAAGGGCGCTCAGAGGGCTCAGAACAGTCCTGTGTCAAGGCTCCTCACTATCAACATGTTCACATCTGGTGTGTTACCACACATGCTTTACAATCTTCCCTCCACCTTCCCGTGAGGTCGCACTGATCGTGCACTTCATCTGCTCTCTCTCTCTTTTTTCTTTTTTTTTTGCCAGATCAAATCGGACAAAATCTTTACCGGCGAGGTGATCTACAAGTTGGAGGGGCCGGGGGTGGACCAGGAGCCCAAGAATCTGTTTGAGATTGACGATAAAACGGGAGTAATCAGGAGCAAGCAGCCGCTGGACAGAGAGAAATACAACTCCTTCACGGTGAGGGGGCTTTCACGGGGGGTGCAGTTTTAAATCACCGGGACACTTAAAATGGGTTTCACAGCACAATCAACACCAGTGCTTAATATAAACTACAACGCACTCAAAGGGACCTTACACGTCTGTGCAACGCCAGACCTGTGTTTCTGCCGTGAGGCATAAATCAGTGGCTCAGCATAGGAGAAACAGTCAGAGGTCAGTTTCCAGAAGCCTTTATGGGCACCTAGGGAGACACTTCAAAATGTTTCACAGCAGATGACTGTGATGTAACCCGCGATGCTGAACCAAACATCCTGCACATTTCTTTCTGCCATTCCCGGCACGTGTTGTGCACAGATTCAGCAAATACCCCAGAAACCTGTTGGGTGCCTGCTTTTTTGTAATGCATTGTGATGATGAATATCAGTCAGAGACAATAATCATTTGTGTCTGTGTTTGTCTGTGTTTAGCTGAAAGCCTTTGCCCTGTCCCCCAGTGGTGAGAGACTAGAGAATCCCACCACCATAGAGATCGTGGTGTTGGATCAGAACGACAACAGACCGGCCTTCACCCAGAGCCAGTTTGTTGGCACTGTCCCTGAGTTCTCAATCCCAGGTGCGTCCTTTGTCACCTGCTGCATTAAACCATTTGAAAGTCAGTGGTACAAGCACTAAGGTTTGTAATGTAACTGACTGAAATGTGTCATTTTCCCATTCGTCCTCAAGTTAGTGTCTGGGATGGGCTCCAGCCACGGGTCGAGAAAACTAATGAATGTTTGTGTTATTGAAATGACAGCGTTCCACAAAAGCTGCTATGATAATATAAACTTTTGACAAAATCGGGCCACATTATCACCCGATCCACACAGCTATTTCAGGACTTCCAGCTCATTGTTTTAGTTTTGCAGCTGCTCAGCTCGCGCCTCTCTCATCAGCACAATCAACAGGCGGCCGTTTTGAGTGTGAAACTTCATAAATCTGAACTTTCAGCTACCTGCCCAGCTGTAAACTGTAGGGACACCATGATAAACACAGTGGACATTTGGCAGCTGCACGGTCACATATTTCCAACAATAACTCATCATTCTCACCTAGAGGCGCCCTCTCTTTCCATTTTAAGATCGCGCTTGAGAACTTGTTAATGTTTGTAAAGTTTGACACTTTCTCAGCGAGGCCCTGCAGCCTCAGCACATACGTCACATTCATTCGGACCAATCCCTCCAGCTCGCTGAAGACTTTCGATTATTCTGGACAGGCACATCAGTGATGGCGGTGTCAGCCACTGACGCAGACGACCCGATGACTGAAAACGCTTTCCTGAGCTACTCAATCCTTGACCAGGAGAGCATCCCTGCCAACGCTGTCACCAAGACCATGTTCGGCATCAACAACGAGACAGGCGCCATCTACACCAGGGACGTGGGCCTGGACCGAGAGGTGAAAAGCAGCCGGAGCTGATCATGTGGGTTTTCACGGATAAAAGTCACTCCCATCACTTAACTGTGCCGTGTTCTGTCCCAGGTGGTGAAAGCTTTCCGGTTAAAGCTCCAGGTTGCCGATATGGGCGGCATGGGGCTAACGAGCGAGGGCGAGGCAATCATACACGTGTCTGACATCAACAACCACGCGCCACAGTTCAGCCCTGCCCAAGTGAGTCTCACGTAATAATGCTTAAGGACTCACCTCTGCTTTAAATCTCTGATGGGAAAATCTTGCAGTGTGTTGACTGAAATCTTTCCATGTGTGTTGTCTCCAGTACAAAATGACAGCGGTGGAGAACAGGAGGGACTATGAGATCGGCCGGGTGAATGTGACCGACAGAGATGATCCTGGGACAGGAAACTGGGAGGCCGTATACTCCATCACCGATGACCACGATGGCAGTTTTGTCATCTCTACAGACCCCGCCACCAACCAGGGCATTCTGACAGTGGTGAAGGTACGGTCTGCTGATCGGTACTGAGAGCAGTAGAAGGGCACTGTTGACAATCCATCACACACTGTAGCAGCTGAACACAGGGACAGAAATTAGTTCGCTTACTTCCATTTAGATGGTGAGATCAACTGTTGGACGTCATCCAAAGTCACTCTGACAGGTTTAAGTAGACAAAGAGACAAAGCGCTCCCAAAAGCTTTTTTTCCCCTTTGCTCTGGCTGTGTCAGTCTTTATTTAATCTTCACCTTGATCTGTTTTAAGAATAAGGAACAACACCGGAGTCGATTCACACTCTGTCCAACAAGGAAAGTTGGACTAAGTCTTACTTTTCTCGACTGTATTTTACAGTTTTTTTAAATACCTTTTAAGGCTGTATCAATGCAACAATTTTTGCAGCTTTTATATCTTAATTATAATCTCTACATTAAGGTTAAGTTCTCATAACAGAGCTGCTCTACTCTGCCTTTTCTTTTTTCTGATCACCCAATATCTATCTCACAGTAATTTCATTAGGAACTTTCGACTATAAAAAAATCGTGAAATTTACCTTAAACTAATGTGACAACATTGTTGTCTGATCTGCTCTGGGGCACAGGAATCATAAGAATTGCCAGTGCGTGGTATTACTCTGTTTTAGGGGCTGCATTTCATACACAGCTCGACTGTGCCCTCTAGTGGTTGAGTTTTAAACAACATCTCAGACAGATATTGATCATCAGCTTTTTACCTTGCACACAGAAGAGTTTGAAATGATTTTGAAATATATACATTTTTTATATAATATATGTATATATTTTTTACTATTATATTTCTTATATATATGATATTATTTTTATTTCCTGGCCTTAACCACTCTGCTCTGTCTCTTCATGCAGCCTTTGGATTTTGAAGCTCAAGAGGAATACATCCTCACGCTGACAGCGGCAAATCTCAGAGCTCTGAGCAGCAAAGCTCCCAACCTCCCAGCGAGCACAGCTACTGTGCTGGTGACTGTTATGAATGAAAATGAAGGCCCACGCTTTTGGGAGGACCCCATACAAATAGTGGTTCCTGAGTCCGTGGTGCCCGGGACTTTACTGAAGAGCTCCATCGCCTTTGACCCTGACAATTCTGACATGAGGTAAAATGAGGCAACAAAACAAGTGGGCTTTTTGTGTAAACTAACCTGGTAGCATGGGTTGACATACTCTCTCTCTCTGTGACAGGTTTGAGATCAGCAGAGATCCTGAGAAGTGGCTGGAAATCAATAAAGACACAGGCGACATTACTGCCAGGAGGACATTCAACATGAGATCTCCACACGTCAAAAGCAATACCTACAAGGCTCTTGTCAAGGTCACAGGTGAGTTTATAAACAGATGACACTGTGTATGTTACGCCTCCCCAGGAAATAAAGTGACCGCTGACATGGCATTCCTCTTTGAATCCCCTGTGTAGACGGTGGCGGACTGTCGACCACAGCCTCAGTGGTCATCACTCTGCAGGAGACCAACGACTTCCCGCCTCAGCTTTTCCCTCTGAGCGGATCTGTCTGTACGAAGGCCAGTCGGGCTGAATCAGGCCTGGTGATCAGTGCTGTGGACGAAGACCTTTTCCCGCACGCTGCACCCTTCAAGTTTCAAGTAGTTTCAAGTTTCGACGACGTGCCCGTCAACTGGACCATCGGGCAAATCAACAGTGAGCTGCTTTGTGATTGCATCCGATATGTTTTTTGATCAGATAAACTAATTTAATAGTAATTGTTAGAGCTTTGCTGAATTAAATGATTTTGTGAGATTATATGGTCCAAACAGTGGGCCATATCGTGGGTTTATCATGCGACACGAGGAGGATCATGAGGATGAAGTGTGGTTGCTGTCCCACAGATCTCTGAAAACGCATTTCTCCGTTGCCTCTCCCTCGTCCTGCAGGTACCCATGCAGTGCTTCACCCGCTGGCAGAGCTGGAGGCCGGAGAGTATGCGGTGGCAGTGTATGTGTCAGACTCTGGCAGCCCAGTTCTGGCCTCAATCGCTCAGGTCAATGTGACCGTGTGTGTCTGCAACTCCTTCGGAGACTGCAAGTCAGAGGCGGGGGCCATCTTGGGCTCCAGTGTGGGGATCAGCTTCATCGCTCTCTTCATCATCATGGCCTGCATTGCCCTCCTGCTACGTGAGTCTCATCTGGAAATCTTGATCAACTTCAAGGAAAAGAATATCAGCAATTACTTACATATATCTTATAACTTATTTTAAAGAAGGCAATTTTGTGTGTAGATTGGTTTGGAGATGACAGGGTTGTTTAGAATATATATATAGAGAGAGATTTTTTTAAATTTCTGTCTATAAGAGTGGAGACAGGTACCTTACAAATACCTGATTGTTCCCTCTGTCTGACTGCAGTGCTGCTCTTCCTGACCGTGGCTGTGACCGCCTGTGGGAGACGCCATCACATCAAGAAGGGGACGGGTCTGCTTGTCGGGGAATCAGAGGACGACATCCGGGACAATGTCCTCAACTATGATGAGCAGGGAGGAGGCGAGGAGGACGAGGTGAGGCTGCACACATTGGTTGCACAGCGACTGCTTTACCGACTGGTCATAACTGTGTTTGGTTCACTTTTTTTCCATGCCATTCCTGTTCATGAGCTGCTGTGTCTATATTTCCCAAGTGCAACCAGACTCAGTCTGCATCCTCCTCCTCTTACTTTGCAGAACGCCTTCAACATTGACCTACTGTGGAACCCCCACGATGCACCTTCGACACCGGGGTCCTACTACCCAGGGTGCGGTGCTCCTCGAGGCAAACAGCCGCTAAGAAAGGATGCCCCGCACAACCTGCCCTCACCCACCTACCCTCGCAGGCCTCCCGCCGACCCTACTGACATCGAGGACTACATCAATGATGTGAGAACCGCCTGCCACGACATTGCTACTATAGCTAAAATTCATGGTGACAGGGTGTTTATGAGGGTAGAACTTGTAAGACTATTACAAGAAGGATGCTAACACAATCAGTGGAAGATACTTTGACTCCTACAGTTATTGATAGATTCGTGATAATAAAACATGCACATATTTTCAGTAGTAATGAGTTTAAAAGAACTCGATTGGTTACCTTCTCCTGATCAGCTACACTCCTTGTACATACAACCACAAGGTTTTGTCAATTCCACTGTGTGAACAAGAGATGCAGATAAATCAAAATATCATTTCACTGGGAGATGATCCACAATGAAGACAAAAAGCAAGTCCATGACATAGTACGTGACTGGGGGAGAAGAGTATTTCTTGACAGCTTTTTCTCTCCAGATACACACGTACTTATATCTGCTTCACATGTGGAAAATGTTTAGTTTAGTGCATTGTTTCACAACGTGACATTGTCTCCTCCTCCAGGGCCTCGAAGCTGCAGACAACGATCCAAACGTGCCTCCGTACGACACGGCCCTGATCTACGACTACGAGGGAGAGGGCTCACTGGCCGGCAGCCTCAGCTCCATCGCTACAGGCAGCTCTGACGGAGACCAAGACTACGACTACCTCAACGACTGGGGACCACGCTTCCAGAAACTGGCCAACATGTACGACCCACGTTAAGGTGGAGGGGGGGGGGGGGCCCGCGGAGAGACGAGTGACAAGTCAGGAACACAGATCACGCCTCCGGAGGTTTTCTGGAGGTTTTAAGTCCAGCAAAAGATTTGAAGGGTGCCAAGGGAAAAGACTGTTCTATGGAGAGCCACGGGCCTTTGATCTGACGGGCCTTGGGTTTTATTGAGGATCATTTGGACACACAATGGCTGGCTGTAAAGTTTTGAGGCTGGCTCAGGGAAGGTAAATGAGACAGTAAAATAGTGCGCTGACAAGCCGTGTGGAAAGAAAGGGGGCTGTGCATGCTATGAGGCGAGGAGAGTGTGTGTTGAAATGTTGCCCATGTCTGGTTTAGTTTATCCTCAGACTGGGATTGCGTGGTAGTGATGCATACAGCAGTCCTGGAGTACAAAAAAAAAAAAAAAAAGTCTTTCAGATGTATTTCTTTTTTATATATATGAGGGATTATTTTATAAGGTACATTTGCTTTGATATTGTTTTTCTTGTTTTATTTTGTTTTGTTCCTCCATTCCAGCCTCTGTCCATCCGTGTCCAATCTCAACATAAAACATTACTCAACAAAACCGGTACCACACAACACTCTGTGATCTGTTTGGAGGTGATGACTCTGTATGATGTTTTTTTTTACATGTTCATTGATTTTAGGTTTTACTGGCGTCTACAGAATAAATGTAAATCTTTTATTTAGGGTGTGTACTGTGTATTGTCGTGACGATTCCACGCACACACAAACACCAACACTCATTGTATTTAAATAAAACTTTATTTTAATATTTAGCAACATCATCCTTTGGGACATTCAATTCTGACAATCAATCCAAGACAACCTCCTACTGCAAAGACTTTTCATTTCAGAGAAAGGAGAGACTCAGCCGATCCAAAATGTACACTGGGTGTGAACGTTTAGCTGATCTGCTGCATAAATCCTCAGGTCTTTGTCTTTCAGCCTTTAAGAAATACTTCACATTGCAAAACACAGCAGTCCACTGCAATGTCCTCGAAATCCTGACTGCCACTCACTCAAATGGTGCATATAATCTCTGGTGGAGTACAAACAAGAGGCAACTTCTTCCCATATCGTGCTTACCATTTAAGTTACAAATGGTTGGCTGCTGCTTGGTTTTGTTTCTTTTTTCTGTTTTTTTTTTGCTGATGTGAAATGAGGAGCTGCACTAGAATCCAAACCTGTAAATGCTACAGTGTGTTCGCATAATATCAGTCCACCTCAGTTTCAGCAATTAGCTTGCTATGTAGATTCTCAGACAGAGCCTACATTACTGCTCATTCACAGTAAATGTTGACCAGGGGCTCTTCAACATTATCTGCACTCCAGGCTTGGCAGACTGCACGTCCAGACTGGCTAATTTGTTTATAGTGTTTCCATACAGTAATGAGGCTGTGCAGCAAGCACACGAGAGAAGTGCTTTTCTCTCAATATATCCTGGACTGGCTTCTCTAGGCCAGACTGTTACTATCCAAACGGGTCAGAAGACTGGAACAGGTCTGCATGTGCTGCAGCTGCGCCTGGCTATTTCACGGTGAGGCATGTAAAGCTTGCTTGCGAGGAATCAATGTCCGCTTTTACGAGGACTTGCACCACCTGGAATGAGCATCTGCAGCAGGTGGATGATATACAGTATCTGAGGCCTGACATTTAAAGATCAGCCCAGGTTGGGATTCAAGTCCTCCTCTCTCTGCTTGCGGGGACGCGGTGGAGGTTCGTCTTCTCCGGTGTCTTGTTTGTCCCTTTCAGCCTCCAGCCAGTTCTGTGGGAGGATCATCTTCTTGGGCCCGTGGGGCGGAGGCCCCAGCAGGGCTTCGATGTCGTCGTAGTTCACCACCTCTCGCTCTAACAGTGCATTGGCCAGCTGGGAAGACAGCAACCGACGGGTTGTAATTACATGCGTACAGTGGGAGCAAAACTACATACTGAATTAGCTTTAAAAATGCGTGATAAAAGGAGTGAGAAACTGACCAGTGTCAGCTTGTCTCTGTTGTCCAGTAGAAGCTTCTCTGTGTGCCTGTAAGCGCGCGCTATTAGCATC
This sequence comes from Karalla daura, assembly GCA_029224185.1. NCBI lineage: Eukaryota > Metazoa > Chordata > Actinopteri > Chaetodontiformes > Leiognathidae > Karalla > Karalla daura. Next base: position 9,396,610 of record CM055190.1, read on the forward strand.
CTAGCCTCCTGGTAGAGCAACAACAAAAACACGACTGTCAAAACTATGCTTTGTGAGGCCACATATTCACAGAGTTACACAAGCAGAGATATGAGAAGCAGCACTGCTTTGTCTCATTTCATAAATTAACAAATCCATCGTTTCGTGTCATGTCCAAAATTCATTACTGAGTACTCAGTGTGCCAATACAAGCTAGCAGAGAACCAATCTCCCTGCAGAACCCACATGGTCCATCTGCTGCTGCAGGCCCTGGCTGAAGGGACGCCGTCCGATGGCTCCTTGCTCCTCAGTGTCTGGGAACGACACCTGGCCCACACTGTCACACATGCCGTACTGCTTCACCATGGAATAGGCCACACGGGTCACCTTACGCAGGTCATCTTGAGCTCCTGGACACACAAAGCGAAGGGCGCTGAAATCTGTATTTAATTGCTTTCAGACCAGAGTCCATAACCTCATACGTTTGAGGTAAAGGTTTGTGCAGCAGATACAGTTTCCTTAGAGAACAGAAAGAAGTGAACTGGTGATGTGGGTGTAAGCGGGCTCCCACTGCAGCGAGGACACCCTAAATGCAGCAGAGTAGCCAGGGCGTACCTGTTGTAACCTTGTTAAAGGTGATTGCCTCGGCAGTCCTTCCTCCCAGAGCCATGCACATACGCTCAAACAGCTGCTCCTTGGTGAACAGGTACTGGTCCCGAGGTAAGATCTGGGCAAAGCCCAGAGCTGCATTTGTCCGCGGAGCAATAGAGACCTGGGCAACACATCACAAGACCCGTCTATGAGGCCAACAAAGGATTCGAGCTTAGCTTCTTTGAACAAATGTTCAAATGTTCTGTATGTGTCCATCTGTCTTGTCATAACATTTGAAGTCTTTCATTTGATAGAGCCTCTCTGTATTGAGAGAAAGAGACCTTTGACCTCAGTGGTTCTTAATCATAATTACAGCTCAATAATCTGCCCTCATTCAGAAATGTGCAGAGGATGACAGTGCTCGCAGCCCATCTGGCTGCCAGTAACAATCTACATGTTAATTAAGTGCGAAATATTTAACACTTGCCATGGCGTCCTGGTCAGTGTGATTCTGACACATAGTCAAACGTGTGAATGTCCAATGGAGCGAGCAGTAGATGAGGCAGACCAGCACAGAAAAGAGGCTTTTTTCTTTAGCTTTGAGCTTGATGACGGATGTGAACGTTTGCTTTCTTCAGATGTGGTGTTTGGTTACATCTTAATGCCAAACAATGGTTTTAATACAAGTATTAAAAAAACTCAACCAGCCCGTTTAAAGGCTTTTGTTCTATAGGACGAATATGACAGAAACATACAATTCTGTTGCATAGAAGACAGGTCTGACATTTCAGCTTAGTGTGCACACTGTGCTCGGGGCGGGCAGACAGGGGCGCGTTACCTTCATGACCGCCTCTGTGTGCTCCAGCAGCCATCCCACCAAGGCGTGACCAGACTCATGGAAGGCAACCACCCTCTGCTCCTCCTTGGACAGGATCTTACTCTTCTTCGCACTCCCTGGACACACACACACACACACAAGCTTGTACTTATACTCGCCAGCTTTGCGCAGGTTTCCCCACAGCGAAAGGTTTGCGCGACTGTACCTGCTATTACTCTCTCCACTGCGTACTCAAAGTTGAAGGTATGGATGGACTTGTGGCCTTCTCTGGCTGCGTGCAGGGCGGCCTCGTTGCAGATGTTGGCAATGTCGGCCCCTGCAGACGCAAAGGGAGTGAACAGCCCAGGTTTTATGACTACCATGTGTGGAATGACATCAGAAACGGCGATGATATTATCGACTGTTAATCGAGATCTCATGTTTACATGAGGAGCCATTTCCTCATTGATTTAATGACACGGTGAGCGTATCCGTACCACTGAAGCCTGGGGTGAGCTCGGCCAGACGCAGGGAGTAGAATTTGGCAGGTTGGGTGAGTTTCAGGATCTTCAGATGCTGCTCGAAGATTTCCTTCCTCTCCTGGCAATTGAGTAGAAAAGTGTTGCCTTACTGGGGCTAAAAGAAACAACTCCCAAACAACATCAGGAGGTGCGTAAGATTTATCTTTCTTTCCAATGAAACTATAGTGCTTCCTACCACTTCTATAGTGACAGACAGGAAGTGAGATATCAGCTCAGCAACCTCAGAACTGCACTGCTCAGCAGATTTCTTTCTATTTTAATAGGCGAGATGATCTTATCAAGAACGTGCTGTTTTTAGTCATACAGGGCTGGAGGAGGTACAGCAGAGTGACAACATCAGGGCTTCATTAAGAGCTCTGCCAGTGCCTCAGACTACCTGCAGTGTGGGCAGATCTATGAAGATGTGTCGGTCCAGCCTGCCTGGTCTCATGAGCGCATTGTCCAGGATGTCTGCTCTGTTAGTAGAGGCCAGGACGATGACGTGGTCCGTCGTTCCCATTCCTGTAACAGACAAAGAGCTCGGAGTTTCACCGCTCTGTCCGAAAAGCTGCTTGGGATGAGAACAAACTGCTCCAAAGTGTTTCACTGACCATCCATCTCGACCAGCAGCTGGTTGAGGGTCTGCTCCTCTTCTGTGTTGGAGAAACCCGACATGTTGGTGGAGCGCTTCTTTCCCACGGCGTCGATCTCGTCAATGTAGACGATGCAGGGCGCTCGGCCTCGAGCCTCCTTGAACAGACTCCTGACCCTTGCAGCACCCAGGCCTGTAAACAAATGTATGTTATGATAAGTCTGAAGAGTAACACGCAGTGACAGAAATTGACTGTAATACTGTAACGTGGTTAAAATCGAAAATGACCCGGTACTATTCCATCAATGAAATCTGAGTTTTGAGAATAATATTTAAACACAGGACTCTGAGAAACTATCATTACCGATGTGAATTAGTAGAATATCTCTACACAGCCATTTAATCTATCAGTTTATCATATCAAAAACAGAGGGAATAAAAGTTTGATGTTAACATTAGTTGTGCACTGTATTTATTGCTGTGTGAACAGACCTCCGATGACCTCCACAAACTCGGAGCCGGCCATTGCCAGGAATGGCACCTGAGCCTCGGTGGCTACGGCCTTAGCCAGCAGGGTCTTCCCACAACCAGGTGGCCCGAGCAGCAGCGCACCCTTGGGAACCTTGGCTCCCAGCTGGAGGTACCGTTCTGGATTCTAAGAGAGGATAGTGAAGTATTAAGCACCAGAGGAGATGGGGGACTTCAGTTCACTAAGCTGACACTGTGGCAAATTACATGATTACCTAGAATATAAAGGTCAAACATGCCTATTGACCCACTCCCCGTTACTATGAGTGTGCTTTCTCACCTTGAGGTAGTCGACAAACTCCTTCACTTCCATCTTGGCCTCGTGCATGCCCGCGACATCTTTGAAACTCACTCCTTTACCCGACTTGCCGTCCACGATAGTGAACTTGGCCATCTTCAGCTGATTCTGTTAGGCAGATTGAGACACGCATGTGAAACGCATGTTAAATAAATGGACCGTATTCAATGTAGTGCAATGTGCCACTGCTTGTGTGTCCTCACTCACGAAAGCGCTGAAGCCGCCCTCTCTGCCCCCCATGCCCGCCAGTCTGAAGATGTACCAGAGGATGGCCACGCCGATGGCCGCCATCCCCAGAGCGTAGACCGCACTGCAGAGTGCACAGAGGCAAGAGGAATTCTAGTTGTTTGGACACAGCATTGCTTCTAACTACTGCTCGGGGTGATTGCGAGAGGTGTGCCCTTACTTTCCGAAGAAGCCCGTGCGCTTGTAGGACACAGGAATCCTGTCCTTGGTGTCGATGTTCAGCTCTTCTTCAGCAGCTCTCAGCTTCTCCTCAAATTTATCTATGTTGGCGACCTGCATTCTGTACATGAGCGCCAGCCTCTGCAAAGAATCAAAGACGGGAGGAGATGAGAGCGTTTCCGGCTGAATACATTCAGACAGTCGTAGTGTGTTTAGGTGAAGGACGTACAGGCCGTCCGAAGATCACCGCTCCAGGGTGCAGGTAGATTTCTACAATGTCGCTCTCGGGCACGACCTGCACACGCGACACCTCTCCCTTAGCCAGCATCTCATTGACAAAGTCATTCCAGGAGATGTTTCCTCCGCTGGTATTAATGGAGTTGAGCAGACTCATGATGAGCGCTATGATGAAGAGGGTCCGCAGGCGCTCCCGGTACATCTGGTCGTCCTGCTCACGCCGCTTCTTCTCCTCTGAAGAAAAGAGAGCGTCGCTCTGAACGTCGTCACCAGCGGCGGCAGCACGCCGTTCAAGCAGTTCATCACTTACCTTCCTCTTCCTCTGGTGTTTTTCCCTTTGGTCCATTACTTTTATTTTTCTGCTGTTTGGACTGAGATGTACTGAAGAAGTACGTCGACCCTGAAAAGGAGTGTCACCCGTTACAAAAAGTTGACTGAATGAATGAATTGATGTTTATTTAGGTATGTAATCAAAAAAACTGAACATAAGGACTGAAAATTACGCACACACACAATAAGATAAGTGAGGGAAGTGTAACTTATTAACTCTTATCCTGTTTTATATCTTACTCTTTAACAGCAAATCAAGCAAATTATTTACGTAAATCGTTTAGACATGACACATACTTCATCAACTGCACAATCTTTGTATCCTGTTCGATCAAATAACCCTCCAGTATGTTACAGATCTAATTATTATCAATAAAATCAAAATAAGAACAATTCTAGCATTTACCTAATAGATTAAGCAGACCGACAGGATTCCTGAGCAGATTGTTTCTGATTAACTCTTTGCTTATTCCTTCCAAACCAGGGCCAAGTGGTTTGTGGAGAAGACTCTGAAATGGAAACAGCGAAACAATCTTTTTTATTGTGGCAAAACAACCAAAAACTGTCATGAAAAGAAAGCAAAAAGTCCTCACCAGTCTGGCATCAATATAATTATCTCTCTATAGTTCTACTTTACATCTCATATATCTTTACAGCCTATTTACTATTGTTTTTAATGTTATTTTATAATGTATGTAATATGTGATGTAATATTACTACTGACGAACATTGACTACTGATTGATGGCTACTTTTATACACGTTTCACGTTATATGCACATAGCACAACTTAAAATCCGTCTGTTAATTCAACTGCTATTACCTGCTTGATTCACTTGTTATAACCGCTGAAACAAATGCTTCCAGCTTTGTACTGAGACAGACTGCAATAGTGCATTGACACCTCAATGTTCTGTATTTATAGTTTCACAACTCTCAACAATGAACTGGGCACTTTTAAAAACAATCCTCTGAAGGTTTGACTTTGACAGCATTAAGGGATGACGGCTCGCTCTGTTTTACACTAATGGAAGTCACTTGGATCTAAGATTCATCTTCAAGCCCTGCTAAGTGGTAAATGACCCCTCTCGAGCTGTTGTCTCACTGTCGCTCTCCCTGATTTACAACCCAAAGCGAAGCGTCCATGGACGTGGGACAGGTACCCGCGATGTCAGATGCATCTCTCGACTCTCACCTGGATGACTTGGTGTGATTTTCTGGCCAGAGTCCTCTGTGGCGTAGAGAGCAGGATACCTCTGGTGTTGTCTCCTCTGGCCAGCACATATGCACCTTTCGCCGTTTGCTTGTTTGCTAACACATGAGAGTTTCTGGTGGGCAGCGTCCACAACAAAGCTCTGCCGTGTCTTCTGCAAAGGGCAGCGTGAAGCTGCAGCAACCTGGCTGCCATACTGACACTGACTAGCCCCTGTTAACTGTGCCACAGTAGAGACATGGCTCTCGAGAGTCCTGCAGACCTGGGACGGAGTGTCTCAGCAAGTTTGTTTGTGTTCACCTCGGCTCTGAGCTAGCTAGCTGTGTTATTCAACAGAGCAGCTGCGCAAAGATGTCACCGCGCAGTCCACACCCCCGCAAACGGATTACAATGAAAAGCAAATGATAAAAATCGGCGGGTTATTCCCTTTGAACCCCAGTCCCGGTATAAGCATTTAAATTGAACCTAGCTTCAATTTACCAACTGGATTTATATATCTTGCAGTGTCTTTACGCATCTTTGTGGCGAACTTTGAACTTCAACCTGCGTCTGAGTCGAGCAGTGACCGGCTGCGCACCATTTGCGCAGCTTTTACGCAACGTTGAGTAAATACCACAAATTATGCCGTTTACCGCAAATTGGAACGATCGAATACTGACAAATACTGAATATTCTGGCTAATCCGGTTAATGGAGGCGGGATACTGTGGTGTTGGGTGAAATATGCATATAGTACACGACACGACGTGACTTAATGTGAATATATATATATATATATATATATATTTTCATATATTTTAAGTATTTGGTCTTAGTGTTGCCCGACTTTGGGGCCAGGCCTGTCCAGTGTTGCTCGATCTTGCTGTTTCATGGGTGCTCGACCCTTGTTTTGGGTATTATTCAAACATTACCGGCATTTTACACCTACATTGTATCTAATCTATATGCATGTGGACAATCAACACAGCCAAACAGTGCGAAGATATTACATTTTATATAAAATAGTAAATGTGGTCTCAGACATCAAATAAACTAAAAAAAAATTGAGTATTTGAAAAAAAAAAGTATTTGTAAGTGGTTTAACGCTGATATAAAAGTCATCCGGCAGGGGGCGGTATTAGTCAACTATGCACCCAGGATGAGGTAGGTTTATCAAAATAAACACAAATACATAGGAAACGTTCATTGACACGTACGATTTATGTGTTGTAAAGATCTCATCGTGTGCTCGAGAGTGTAAGAGATACATGGGGTAAAGCATCTTGCAAGAAAACAGTTGTTTCTCTTTCTGAAACAACCCAAGGACGTGTTTTTCAATGACTGTTTTTAGAAAACTGGGGTACCAGTCAGTGGCCACAGCTCGGAGGATGAATAAAATCATAAATATACCTGTCTCTGGTCTCCCTATCAGGTTTGTAAATAATCAAGACAGCGATGTCGTGACGGGCGACGTATACGGGTCATCTTGAGTGGCAGATTGAATTGACCAATAGAAGAAGAGATCTTTCCCTCAGCCAATGGGAGCCCTTCTTGCATCTATTCACCTTTCAGTTTGTTAGTGGATGCCTTAGGTTTGTTCACCAGCGCACCCCGCCATGTTGTTGACTCCGTTTTCTCTCACACGTACCCTGTTTTTGTGATCTGGTAAACACGATTCATATATTTAGAAGAATTTAGATATTTTGTTGACACCATAGCATACCAGTGATTGTATCAATATTGGATGTGAGTTACAAAATGCAAGTATTTGTATGACCACTTTTCCAGTTTTGCAAAATTGCATATAAATACATCTTATTGTACAACGCTAACATTTTGTGTAATTCGAGGACGCGTTAAATGTACGAAAAATAAGCCAGGGAGATGGAAATACAGCGGTTATTGGATCTAAATAGAAAACATGTCTGTTGATATTAGAAAACGAGCGAACCCATTGCTTGTACTCCATTTCCTTTTCTCGGTCTCTATCTATATAATGGAGTGTGGTCTCTTGCGTTTGAAACTGTAAAGCTATGGCCGCCATGTTGGCGCTTAGCTCCCTTTTGTTTTGATGGTTAACAGGATGCTGCGTAGATCCAGAATGGCGTCCGTTTCCCCCTTTGCGGAAACGGTAACCGCCCACAGCGTCTGAGCCAATCAGGACGCGTGTTTCATTCCCGAAGCGTTTCCGTCCCGAACGTCCACACACACTGAAGTCAAAGGCCGCTCGAAACCCGCTCCGAGAGGATTAAACCCAAACAAAAATATCATCTTTTAAAGGCTTACGTTCTCCACACCGTGTCCCCCGTCTTCTTAATGGAGTGCTAAAGCTTCGCAGCATGCGGTGACGACGAACTAGCCACTGCGTGAACGAGTTTGGTGGATATTTTATTGTTTTTTTTCTCCCTCTATGGACGTCCTGCTCGTCTCGCTGCCCTCCGTTCTCATGGGCTGCTAACCGAGCTGCAATGGTGGACGAGAGTTTATGCGGATGTGTCCGGACCAGTCTGTGCTGAATCGACGGCGACAAATGGGATCATCCAGCATCGGTCGAGGCAAACGCTAAACATTACAGATTCAGATATCTAGGTGTAATCGGAGGAAATTCACACAGAGGTGAGTCCCCGCACAGCTATCAACAAACAAACTGGCTGCCCCCCGTGGGTAACCTGGGTCGATGTGCTTTCCGATAAAGGTCAGCTGTGCTATCTCCTTTTAAATGCGTCTCTCAGGTATATACTTTACGTATTCCTATAGGAATTAGTCGTGATGTCCTGGAATACAGCTGCGCTCAGCTGTGTTTCTGTAGTGCTATTACCCTTTGAGGAATCGTTTTAGTAATGTCCCAGTAAATGGTTTTTAGCTGTGGATCATCTGCACTCACATGGTTGTGGCAATCAGTGTGTTGATGTCTCGTAATGCAGTGTAAATGGCTAGTGTAAGCATCAAATGCTGCATGTTGCGTGTGCATGCATGAGACCAGATTACCACGTTATTCATGTGTTCTTGGGAGTCTTTTCTTGAAAGCTTCGTTTTCTGTTTTGCTAAGTTTTGGAGCTGCATAGACACTTGCATTTGTTGCATTCTCAGGTTTAGGAATGTCCACACGTAGTAATTCAAAATACATTCTAGTAATGGCATCTTTATAATCTGTAATTCTCGTATAAAGCTTTGGTCTAGCTTGTTTACAAGGTCACTTGTGCTTAGAATCACAAATTACTGATGTGAAGCTCCATCTTGCCCTTTTTAGGTCTGCTCCGGCACAAAATCCCAATATTCCTGCAATCTTGGATATAATCAAAACAGCTGAATTAAGACCAGTCCTACAAAAATTCTTGGGAAACGTTGGAAGCGTTTTTTATTTGTTTATTTTGCCCTATAATGCCTACAGGCTCACTTCATACATGAGGAAGTGTCTGTGGACAGTTTGTTTGCATATGTGTACTACTGTCCCAATTACCTTAAGGTAGTTCAGTGGAGTGTCTGTGTTTTCTGTCCTAAGCAACATATGGAAAGGCTGCCCATCGTAGGATCTCGACATAGGCTCTGGAGGAAATAGGATATGAAGGAGAAGCTCTCCACTTTGGTGCAGTACCAATGCTGAGGAAAACACTGCAGTGCCGCTGGTGGTGTTTTCCACCAAGATACTGAGAGTGTTTTAGCTTGTTGGGGCGTTCATGTTGACTACACTGCAGAGGCAGCGATGCATATCTGTCTCCCTAGAGCTTGCGTAGGTCCTATTTCTTAGTGCTATGCTTTAAGCTTCAATTCCAGAGGCATATCTGCCTTAGATGTACAGTTTGGTGTGCTACATTAAAATGCACACTGGGCATTTAGGAAGATTTCCACACACATTTTGTCTGTATTGACCGAAAGTTAAGCACTGTTTGTTGTCCTCTCTGGTGCATTTTAGGAACTGAAACCATGCCTTTTCTGGAAGGACAAAATAACCCACAAATAAGACCGCCTTAATTCAAAAACTTGAGTTCATACACACGAGGCAGCACAGTGGACTAACTGTACACATGGCCATATGGTCCAGCCCTGTATGCTTCAGACTGCGTGTCTGTGTGTGTCCCATACCCACAGAGATGGACGCTCCTATGGCTTAAGCTATTGCTTCAGGCTGTGTCTACTGTGAGATGCTGTCTGAGCGCCGTGGGCAGCTCCTCTCACCCGCTGTTCTGTTATCGTCTTGTTCCACTTATCAATACATTTTGGCAGCGAATGAGGTCTTTGAAGTGTTTCCCACTGTCAAACCTGATTTCAGTCGAGCGGCGTCAGCTCTCAGGTTGACACCAAGCGTTGCCCGTTTTTATCGGAACTAATTGGGAAAAACCATAATGCCCCCATACAGTACCTAGCATTGTACAGCTGATGCATAGCAATTGCTGCACAGTCCTACTGTGATTTTACAGTAGCACAGATTTGACTATTGACACTTTTGAGAGTAATTGTTTGGGCCACAGATGCACTGAACCGGTCAATTAACATTTCATCCAGATCGGTTTGGTGCAAATTCTGTTTACAACCTATAAGTTCAGATATGTATGCATAAAACAGCTCTTGGAATCAGTCCCTACTACTCAGTTATTTTGAGGTTGGTCATTACATCCCAGGTAGTAGTGAGTGTAGTGGCTCACAGTTCTTCATTAATGCTTGTGTTATTAAGAGTTATTAAGTTAGGGGACATTTTTATGGATAAAACCTTAGTTCCCATCTTCTCGGTTGCTTGTACCACTGTGATGGTAGTTTGATCAGACTTTGTCTGTACACCGGTCGAGGAGAGTCTTGATTGTTGTGTTGCGGTATGTGCGTAGAAGGCAAGATGCTGCAGAACGTGGCTGCATATGAAGTCTCAGCTGCACAGTTTACCATGTTTTCACAAGGTGTGGTTTCTTTTGCAAAATATAATCCAGCAAATGCAAGAATGTTTTTGAGCTGAGAATACACTGAGCATTGGTCAAAATCCAGTGTCATCTTTCTGGCTAATCGTGTCTACTTGTACTGGACTGTAAAATTGAGGTTGCCATCAGCAGTTAATGAAGTAAACGTTTTGCTGTACTCTTCTTTCTGTGTCTATCAAGTAGATCTTTGAAGTATAAGCCATTGTTAAGGTTCATAAAATGACAATATTCTGGATGTTGATTGGCCAGTTGTAGTTTAGGTAGCACCACGTGAACATTGTTGATGGCCAGGCCCTATTAAGTTCAGGCAAATTATCTCGGTCATGCCACCAAAACAGGACAGTGTCGGCAGGAACAAAGTTACCATCGAGTGAGGGGGGATTTTATAGACGGTCAGTACCGGTATTTCAGGAAAATCAGAAACTCACCAAAGGAAAAACATTTGTGATCCAGCAGTGAGGTTGCAGATTGCAGCCAAGCAAATACTTCTTACCACTCCCCCACTGATTGTGAAAGAAAACCTAAAGCAACTGCAGAATCTCAAAGGAGCCGTCTTGGCTTGTCCGCTCACTCAACAGACTCTGTGGAAACTGAAACTATCGTATTTCCCTGTGATTGTGTGCAGAGAGAAAAAAGGACATTTGAACATTACATTGGCCCATCTTCCTGCTAATCTGCACACATTTCACACCACGGCTCTCAGAGTAGTGGCCAAAGTGATCGTCGGGCCTGTTTTTAGAGGCGAGAGTTTACATAGCCATAACACTGTGGTTTTGTTTACCCATGATATCATGAGATGTATGACCTCACATGCAAAGGAAGCTGACTGTACTTTGAAAGTCTTTCAGCATTGAGGTTCAGTCGGAGGACTAAAATTGCTCCGTGCTATTTGGACGAGGGAAAAGAAGCCTTGAGCTGCCACTCTAGCACCCACTCAGCCTACCTTCTGTCCGAGCAGGCTCTCCCCTCCCCCTCTTGTGCCGAGAGTGTGGTCCTTTTAGGTAAACAAGCATGGCTACTCCTGTTTCTTGCCTGTCTTTTGTCCGTCTGCCTTTCTTTCTCTCTCTCTCTCTCTCTCTGTCTTGGATTCTCTCTCTCACCCCCCCTCTTCCTCGTACTGTTCGACTTGTGTAAATCTTTTATGGCTGCTGTTCTACCAGCACAATCTCTGCGGATACTCAAATGGCATCTGAAGCCCTTTGAAATTCAGCCTAGTCCTTTGCCCCCTCCTCTGTCCTCGGAGCGAAATGGAACAAAATGGCGGGCCCCAGTCCTGCTGTTTCCCTCAGGGACACAGAGCCTCGTTTCGGGGGTTTAGGAGGTCCTGATGGTTGATGGCGTCTTTAACTCGTGTTAGGCTTACTTCCTAGTCTTCCGCTGTACCACTCTCAATAATATTTTCTCTTCCCCGGGTCTCTTGTACATCAAAGGGAAAATTTCTCTGTTTTGGCATGCTGCTGCCTCTCCAGAAATCTGCCTTTTACAGACTGCTTTTGATCTCTCTGATCGAAGCTTGGAAAATAATTTTGTGCTCTTGTTTTAAAGAGGATCTTGCTGATATACTAAATCATATTTTCAGGTATGCAAAAACATAGTATGAGCCAGAAATGTATGTCTTTTCCCTGGCCTGACCAACAATTGAATTTCAAATGCTCCAGATCCCCAAATAGGAGTGAAGAGTTTTGTGGACTAAGGTGAATAAAGAAGTAGTTGTAACAGACAAAACCTTAAAACTCTATGTGGTTTGGTTTGCAAAGCTTGGGATGAGAAATATGTATAGGCCTGTAGGTTACTGTGACATATATACCTGTGGTTTCATTCTGAATCTGCAGAGATCCCCTGCTATTATACATTTGAGTCACATTTGTCTACAGAACTTCAACTACCCTGTCCTCAGACTCTACAGGTTAATTCATTATTTGCTGATGTGATTTGTTCTCTTGCACCAAAACAATTACGTAATTAGTTACTATCCTTAGGGTAAGTTACAGAGGTTGACGTTTTTGCTGCTTCACATCCACAGTATGTTATGTTCCCCTGTAAGGAAACCTTAGTAGGTAACACTGAGGCAGATGCTTACGTATCTCGCTCCACACAGTCATGAATTAGGGGTGGTGCGAATCTGGAGACAACAGTTGGTGTTTTGATTGGATGTGCTGCTGAGCAGGAGGCTGCATGGGATGATGTATTATCCATACGTGGCATTGGAAGTGTTCTTAAGTCAGGCTGCCAGGTCTGGGAGCTGATGGCAGAGACGGTCTGTGTGGTGCGTCCCTCTGGACTCGGCTGTTCTGGTCTGCTCAGCCTGTTGCTGACACATGAGGAAAAAGCACTCGCGATCTTGCCCGGACTCCCTTACCTTCTCTGTTTCTCCTCTTGTGTAAAATCTCTCGAGATTCTCAGTGCCTGAAATGATGGCTCGCCCGTGTGATTTTGTCAAATCCCAGAATAGGTTGTGTTTGAAAATCACAGCGATAGATCTGAGGAGGAGAGCGAGCTGTGTTTATGTTATTGCTGGGTCTGGTAGGCTCACAGACTTGGTTAGTCTGGGATTATTGAGGTAAAGGAGGAGGAGGAGGTAGCATGCAACACTGGGACTTTCTAACCCTTGTTTGTTGGATCAGTTTGACACAATCAGCTGGCTCGACGAGAGCTTCAGGCGTCACAGGTTCTGCCGTAGTTTGTTGGTTTGCTGCTGGTGCGTAACATTGCCAAGACCAAAGTCGTTTTACTGGAAGTCTGAGTGTCTTAGCATGGAGTTGTTTGCTCAGTACTTGCTTTTTACAGAACTGAAACAATGCAGTTTTTTAGCAGACAGTCTGTCATGACAGATTTTTCCTCTTTGCGGTGCAGGGCCACTTTTCTCCAGCATGGTATCTCAACCAAAGAATGTCAGCTTGGTTAATGAGATGTACATGTGTGAATTTAGTCCTGGGCGGAATAGGGTTTTTGCATCCCGTCCATAACCAGTCTTTGTCACCCCGAAACAAAGAAAACATGTCCAGGATTTATTGGCATTCCCGCTGACCGCTGTGGCGCTCCGTGGCCAACAGCTTTATTAGTTTTCTTTAAGCTCTGGTGTGCCAGGCTGTGTACTCATCGTTTGGGTATAAGCTCTAATCTTAGACAGGGGGTGAGGGTGTAAGGACACAGTGTCGGGTGGGGGAGGGAGGTTATAGGTGGTGTGGCCTGGCTGAATCTCAATCACTAAGGCCCTTCAGCGGGGCTGGCCTTTTGATGGGCCAGCTGCAGCCATTCATCCAGCCATTTACATTGAAATGCAACAACAGGAAGGGGGGAGGGGACCACTGTGGGGAGATAGGCCTCTGCGCCTGTGCTGGTGGGACGTGAATGAAAAGCAAAGGCATACCTAAATACCAAAGAGATGAGGTCCGTCAGCCGGGACCCATACCCCTGCCCACCAATACATGCAGCCATACTTTGTTCCCCCCCAGCATGCTCCGGGGCAGTATACTTAACACAAAGGCTCTAAGCACCCTTTTTGACCGGTACATGCATTTTCACCACTCAGCTCTTTTCTGTCTTTACAGCCAGGCCGGTGGCTATAAAGAGGTTGTGATTCATCTCAGTGTCCGTTATAACACTGCTCCGCTGTTATTGTTGATGCCGCTCTTTGTACTTTGCCTTTTTCACATTTTGTGGGTAATTGCCTTCAGACAGATGATTTACTTCTGAGTTCTTTATCAGGGCCTATTTGTGAAGCTTGCACGGGCTCCAGAGTTCCAGCTCCTTGCCCGGGCTGACTGTAATGGAGGTCAGATTGTGCTATTGGCTGGTAGAAGAAGCCTGCTCTGTAACTCATTAGGGGCTTCAGACACAAACTGTAGTTCAGACAAATGAGGCCAGTGTGTCATTTTTCTTGCTCAGAGTTCATCCAGCTTTCCAGGATAGCTTGGATGTCCTCACAGGTGTGCATGTGTCACTGGTGGAGAGGCCTTTTGGGAACTGTCAGTCATGTTGAGACTGAGCTAGCATCATAATTCTTAAATACTGTGACCGGTTATGACTTGCACTTCCTTGCGTTTTCAGTGCTATTTTCAGGAAGACTCTCTGTCAGATTTGTAGGTCTTCGTTCAGCGGCTCCTTAAGATATTTAGTCACACACCGATGTCAACTTGTTCTTGTCTGTTTGTCTGTAGATACAAAGCCATAAAGTTCTCCTAATTTTATTGCACATGATTATGTTATTGCACCCAAATGTAGGGCGTGTACGCTTTCAGGTCATAGTTCAACACAGTTTTACAGAAACCGATAGAAAACTGTTTTCTGGAGAGCAGCAGTCTGGAGATGGGAGATGTGTTCATCTTCACCCAGAGTAATGGGAACATGTCCATGTCCATGCAGACTTTGACATTTGTCCGTATCTTGGATGTGAGCGTAGGGCGGGATGAGAGCTCTCACGGGGTGTCAGTTTGGGGCAGTGTACAGGCGCAGCAGGAGGAGCTCTGCTGTGCACACCTGAGAAGGTGTGTAACATTATTCTGGCTGACGATGAACCCTGTTGCATAGAATCACCACATACCGTTTGATGTCCCGGTGCAGCCAGATGGGTCCTGTTTGATACAGCCCTGTTGTAGAGTTAATATGGGACAATCGGGATGTCACAGCACTCACAGCATATACAACTGTACAGAATGAATACTATGAAATATTGGGCAAGTGTTCAGTGTGAGTACCGCACGAGGAATCGGTTGTTTTTGTGTACGTGTGGCAGTCTGTCTTTCGTGCTTGGTCCGTTGACCATCAGATTTCCGCCTGCTTTTCCAGGATTTCAGTTTCAGTCACAACCCTTGGAGTCAGGCCCTCGGTCACAGCAGGTGGTCGCACGGCTCTAGTAATAATAACAATAATACATTCAAAACATTCAAATACACCCCGGAGACATGCGTTGCTCATGAATAGAGTGCATTTAAAGGGCTGCTCGATGCTCCTCAAAGATCGTGCAGGGCTGGGCTAGGCTCCAGGGTTTGGGTTTACCCTGACCTTAACCCTAAGCCTAACCTAACCCTGCCACACCTACGGGGCTCATGAGAAAATAAATGCATGTAGATGCGTTTATGCCGACATGGAAAGACAGCTCATAAGCGAGGCTCCACACCCCTCAATTGCATCATTGCCAACACATATGCCTTGTATGGCAGCAACATGTATGCTTGGCAATTTAGAGGACTGATCATTTATTTTCACCCAACTCTAGAAAGATAAGATGTCATTTTATCTTATATTTAATATGCATGGTGCAAAATCACATATGTGTGACCAGTGCTAATAGCCACATTGACTTTCTTTGAATGGCGTTTTTCGCGCTGCCAAACGGAATGCTATTCTTGTTTTCGAGCTCTTAATGTTTTAGTTTCTATCTCTGAGAGGTTTGCCTTTTAGCTGTATCTATCTTAGTCATGCAGTGTGCAGCGTGAAGGAGTTGAACTTCCAAGGTAGTAGATAAACTGAAGAAATGGTATGAGAGGCATTTACACTCATGTCGAGATATCTCATTTGTCAAACAGATGAATTGGCAGTACAACTGAAACGCACTCGTTCATCTTTCAAATATGCACATAAATCTTCACAGACAGTTTGGATTTTAGCCAGTCAGTGTTTAAGTTGTGTTTAATATGCAGCATTTGTCATCATCAATAGCGCTGATATTGTAACAGTATAAGTGTTCAAAAGTACAAAGTCGTCTCGGGGCTGGGTTTACAGTTCACTCTGGTTCTTTTCCTGTCCCTTTCCTCCTTCAAAGGTCGGAAATATTTGAGGTAGCCGTGTTTATTTTCGGATATAACAGTCCCTTGTTAATCATAATCAGAATAAAGGCGCAGGCCGCAGTAATATTCTGCACGGCGCTGTCCATGCCAGTGTGCTGAGTAGTCCCAGACAAGGTGAGGGAGACGGGGTCTCGCTGCTTTTGGTGCGGGAGTAGGAATTAGTTTAGTGTTTAAGCAGAGCAGTCAGCAGGGAGTGGAAAATCACATCATCTTCAGTCAGCCTGCACAGGGACTTTCCCTCCTGAATATGTGGCAGCACGGAGCAGCTCCTCTTAAAGCTACAGCCTGGTATGCGTTTGGCCCTCGTGTCAGCGCTCGCAGGTCCGCATTGTGTTGGCCCATTGTGTCACGCAGTGAGGACACTTAACTGACTTACTGGTTTAGCCCATGAAGGAAGTTGTCTAAATGAGAAGTGGGGAAACAGAAGAACAGGAAATATCATTGTAGGTTGGCCTGAAACGACCAGTAATCTCCTCAGTGTTTTTCTGTGTGTCTGTGTGTGTGTGTGTGTGATGTGTCTGCTGAGGCTGGCAGTCGTGGCAGATCTGGGATTGGTTGAGCCGAGTTAAATAGACGCTGATTTTAGAAGTTCTTTTGATATGATACGAGAACCTTCTTTCCTATAAATACAGTGCCTTGTGTTTGTGCCCATCTGTGTGTTTGTAAGGTTGTGTGTGTGTGTGTGTGTGTGTGTGTGGTTGCGTGTGTGCTTGTGTCACTCATACTCCCTGCAGTGGATCTTTTTATAGAAACAGCAGCCAGCAGTGTAATCTCTCGCATGGATGTAGGACAGTCTTTTATTCCTCCTCATTACTTATGCAAAGCCAGTTCCTATCCACAATCACAGCATCTCTTTGGATGTACAGTTTTCTTAGAAACGGGCACTTTAAGGACCAAGTGTTTCAGCATTATTATCTTGGCAACAGCCCTTCAGATGTACTTATTAATCCTGTATTTCATTTAAAAGCATTTTCTTTCTCTGTCTCTCAATACTTGGCTTTCAGTGCGGTAAACAGTTTGTTTTTGTGGAAATGCAGTTGCAGACCAGCATCTTAGTGTGGGGCCAATGTATCATAGTCCTGAGCTGTGCTGTCCAAAAATCACAGGTAGTAAAAATGAATGGAAACAAAGTCATTGGATTGGTCTGGGGTCAACAAGATTGAACCGTCAACATCAGCCGGTCCAAATAGTTGCCACTATCATCCATAATTGAGATGACCGCATCGTCTTAAGTTACTGTTAGTCACCTCATGACTGTCTGTCTGCCACGTAGCATGCAGCTCCACTGTCGGACGTCTGAGAAAGGGCCCGTGCAGAAAAGTTCAAAACGGAACCCTATTTAAAGGCTACGTCTGCTGTATTATGGATGCGTGTCCCATTTAAATATTTAGCGACGCGGGGTTAAATTTGGAGTGGTCGCTTGAAGGGAAGCCAATGGGGTTTTTGGTCCATCGGCAGCGGCGCGGTCAATCCAGGGCTCCGTCCTCCCCCCTTTTCCCGGGCTGGTTTGCGCTGATGTATCCAGGTGTGGTGATGCCGACGTGCTCGCGTGTCACACGGCTCTGTAGTGCACCCGCGCACAACCTCATGTGCAACCTAATCTGTTGAGTTTCCTCACACCGGCCGCTGTGACTCTTGGACAGGCTGGATTGTCTGCTGGGCCACTGTTATGCTGCTCCCTCACCCACTTGGCTCCTCTCTCTCCCTCCCCCCCCCCCCACCCCCCGTCCTCTGTCTTCCTGCTCACTCTCTGCTCCCCCTGCCTCCACCTCCTATCTGCCACCATTTCCCTGCCGTCAACACATCGAGGAGAGCGGCGCTACGCTTGCATGCTGCATCCTCACGCGCTTGTCTCCTCCCCCATCTCCACCTCTATGCAGTAGCCTTGGTTCCTCAGGAAGCAGCGCTCGCAGGAAGCTAAGGGCGTTGTTTCCCCCTTTGACTAAAATCGTAGTAAATTATGTGCACGAACCAACAGCTTTGGTGTTTTTCTGCACTTCACGCGCAGCCTTTTGTGTGGACAATGCACTCACCGTGCCAATTCCGTTATCAGAAATGTAAATCTGACGTTTTTATGGCAAGGAAGAAGTATTTCACGACGGGAGGAATCCGCTGCCTAAATGAGGCCTTTCCTTTTTATCATATGGAGCGCACTGAGGTCATTCTAATGAGTGAAACGTAGCAGCAAGGGGCAACTGTAGGAGTAGATTACAGTATGTCGGGAGGAGCACAGGTTCAGATTTGTGCCAGGCGAGGGAAGAAGCTGTGATTGCGCTCCACCACAAGCGTGCATTATTCCCAAACATCTGCGTCTTGTGCTTCTCCAGCGTGCACATGGCTGCAGTCACGGTCAGTTGTTTTTCATCTGTGAGATCAAAGCCTTCTCCAGCGGACCTTTTGTGATTTTTTTTTTTTTCTTTTTCTTTTTTTCCTTTTTTTCTTTCCCCTCCAAGGAGTGAGAGAGAAAAAAAACCACAACATACTGTACATAGCGCAACACCCACGCTGCGCGGGTGTGTGTATGTCCGTGGCGTGTACAGCCGGTATTTGCAGCCGGCGCTCCCGGCCCTCGCACGAGTCCGCTGCAGGTGCACATCGTCCCCGGCGGCCGCTCGCAGGGCTCGCGTGGCCTCCACATGTATTCGGATACCCAAGGACCGCTGCTTCTGTGCGTGCTTTGCAGCTTCACACCGCTCTAATGCATGCACGCCCCGCTCCGTTTGCGTCCAGACGGCATAGCAATGAGGCCGGAGCCAGCGCCGGCGTGTCGCCGGAGCCCGTCGAACCAGAGGACAGGGGCAGCGGCGGCGAGGCCCAGCGGAGGGCGAGGAAGGTCTGAAATGGCTCCTCCTCAAGGTGACAGTGGCGGCGTGACCCCCTCCCCCCTCCCCTCGTTCAACAAGCTCAGGATCAGCTTCGGGGAGCAGCTCCTGTCGCTCTCCCCTCTCCGCGTGCACATCACTTATTCAGACCCTAACTTTCTGTTATCGTCAATATTCATTGACAGATATGAGTTTCACATCCCCTGTGCGGGATCACGAGAGCTGGCTTGTGCAGCCATGATGTAGTGCGTGTGCGTGTGTGTGTGTGTGTGTGTGGAGACGATGTGTGTCAGCTGGCGATACTTATTAAATGCCTACTTTTTAAGCGGCCGAGGACTGTGTGGGTGAACGGACGGCCGCAGGCATCCAGAACCAACACAGCCGTCTTGCTCTGTGGCGTCGGAGCATGTGCGGGTGTTTATGTCGATAATGCACCGTGCGCCGCTACTCCTCCATTTCCAGTGTTCGCAGAGCACTGTCTTTCCACGCAGCCATGGCAACAGAAAATGACAAATGGCAGAACTGTGGAAGTGCTGGGGTTGTGTTTGAGGCTGAATGAGTGGGCAAGCTTCGCTTGATAGAAAATCAAATCCCAATCGGTGAATAGGCTGGCTGGCCTTCACTTACTGAGCAAAGCTGTTGTTAACGACGCTGACTGTTAAACTGCGAGACGACCGAATGAAACTTTGACGTTCGGCATAATCCACCACGCGAAATGTTGTTTTGTGCTCTGAGAACTGCGAGCCGAGGTGCTGCATCACGGGCCCGAACTCAATATGCAGAAGGACGTCATTAGCGATATAAGGCAAAGAATCGTATTCGCCCGTTCCCTGGTATAGGATCCTATATGGGATTGCCAGGTAGTGGAGAGATGACGTGCGTGAGATGGAAAGATGAGGGGAGGAGGGAGAGGCTAAAAGCTTGTGTGTGTGTGTGCGTGTGCTCATCATTGAGGCTGCTTGTGTGTGGGGAAATGAGAACGCTCCTCCACCCCGTCGTGTGATTGTCCTTCCCAGCCGACGGGGGAGGAGACGGGCACACAGAGTAGCTGGGATGTGGCGATTTGAGAGCCACAGCCTCGGATGGAAGCGCTGCCTCTCCACAGCCTCAGCCGGTGTTTCTGTTGTAAACACTACATAGACAGCAGCATATTCTGTTGTAGGGTGGCGAGTCCGCCCACGCTAACCCGTGCCTTCTTGGTTGTGATGTGTGGGTTTATATTGAAAATAACAGGATGGCCTTTTGTTGTGCGTCTTTCAGCTCGCCGCGTTCCCAGACCGACACGAGCATGTGCGATGATGAGACGGTGTAAAATAATTGTTAAATAGCATTAAAAAAAAAAAATCATTTCTATAGTGAGCGTGTGATTACATAAATGACTGGTGTGACATTTGAGCAGTCCGTGAACAAAGAAATATGTATTGTCTCCCATTAGGAAAGTTTTCAAAAGACCTAATATTTGTTTTTAGCCTCAGAACTGAAGATGAGTCGCAGCTCCTCAGTCGTAGATAACTGGAAATGGGTGGAAAGCCGCGTGTTTCGCCAGCAGACCGCCTCAGCCCTGGACCCATCTTTGACATTCAACACGATTGACTAATTCATGTTATTGCCCGTTGTTATATGGGGAACTGGGGCATGGAGATGGGCTGCTGATACGGACCAGCAAATTCAGACCTGAATTGTCTAAACATTGGAGTTCGTTCAGTTCACTTAGTGCGACAGTAATTACGTAACACATGCCAAAACCACACTCCTGGCTTTGGGGCAGCTCTGCCCCTTTTTTTTTAATCGCACTTGTTTACACACAGTGTGTGTCATCAGTCATAATGTTTAAAAGAGCACATGAGAAGCTGTACATGGCAGTAAATATGTATATATTGTCCAATAACAATAGGGGGAGTGCGTTTGTGATATTAACTCACAATATTGCAATATTTACAGACACAATTGAAATTATACAGCAAGCCTGTGTGTTTGTTGTGTACTATGGCATACAGATGTCTACTCATATACATGTATCCCCCTTTATGGACTGTAAACTTCCCTATTAGAAAACCATAACAACCCATAGCGATCGTCAGTAAATGTCCTTTCTCATCCCGTGGTCGTAGTAGACAATAATGCACCACCGCAGCCCGTGTTCCTTTGGGTCTAAATCTTTATTTACATCACATGAATCCCTGTAATGAGTGACCGGGTGCAAGTCCACCAATGTCTCACCTAGTTAGATCGGATTATGCTTGTTAGTCTAGCATTTGTGCCCGTTGATGAGGTCTAGGTTTCATCTTAAGTGATTATTTTCAATGAACTCTATGGGGCATTGATATGAGCGCTCCAGCCACCGTGTCCCCTGCGCTTGGCTTCATTTCCCCTCCAGCTACAGCAGGGGATAACGTGGTCTCTGTGTACGTGACGCTCAAATTCCACGTGAAATGGAGAAGGCGAAGCGCTCCGCCGAGCCGGCGCATCCTCGGCTGCAGATACCTCCAACTGCACAGTCTGCATATTGAGAACACATGCAGGCTCCAGGTTGAGGCCAACATTTGAAAAGACATCTTTTGAATGCGAAGAATTCTTCTTCTTCTTCTTCTTCTTCTTCTTCTTCTTCTTCTTCTTCTTCCTCCCAAGCCAGAGAGCTTGTTACCTTGACAACAGCAGAAGATTCATAGCGAGTGGGGATGAGCGAGCGAGCGCGCTGAGCTTGCCGCGGCATGGCAGCGCTGAACAAACAAGCGCTGTCGCTAACTGTGTCACGAGTGCTGCTGCCTTCACATTGCAGCGCTTATCCCCTCCCCTCCCCTCCCCTCTCTCCCTCCCTCCCTCCCTCCCTCCCTCCCTCCCTCCCTCCCTCCCTCCCTCTCTCCCTCTACACTCCCCTGCCTTCATTTAATATCAGGCTTTTATTTAGCAGGTTTGTTGTTCCGCTCGTATCCACCCATTCCAGCCAGCTGACAGACTCGCCTTTTTATCTTTGTTTTCTCCACAACTCCCCGCCCCCCCTCTCTCTCACCCCTTCCCTCCCTCTCCGCCGTTCCTCGCTGCTTTATTGCCTCTCGTGGCTGTCTCGCGCCGGCGTGCTGGCTCTTTAGGTAAACTGATTTTGATAGAGCTGCCAATTTCGTCTCCGCGTCGGACGCCGGCGCTTTTGATACGCAGGATCGGTGTGCCGTGGTCCCTCCCTGCATAAGCCAGGCTTTATCAATAATGTAGATGTTTTTGAAGAGGAGAGGTGTGGTGTGCATCTCTTTTTCTCTCTCCTCCCCATGGCCCATCTTCCCCTACCCCCAGCTGTCTACCCACACCCTCCAGTGTCAGATTTCCCCTCCAGTGTTTGAGCATAGAGGAGCAGATGACTGAATCTAATTAGAGGAGATATTACAATAAGCTGCGATACCTGATGCTTTGACATACTGCAGGCCCAGCCCGAGCCAGTCATATTGAGCTGCTGTTGCTTCCTATTGTGTATTTGGTGTAGCGCCTCAGACGTCTCATGATGGGGGTGTGGCGGTCGCTGACATCACGGAGCTCTCTCGTGACGGCAAACCCTCAGACACTATAGGCCGTCGCCCTCGGTGAGGTGACGTGGAGATGATCGGCCGTGCCGCAGAGACACTGCGAGTGCCAATTAATGCCGCTGTGTGACGCGGATGGCAGCGCGCTCTGTGAAATCAGAGAGAGGTCAGTGCAGTCGCTCCAGGTTGCTTCCCAGCCAGCGCTGATCTGCTCTCCGATAGGACGGCCAGACACAGGACCGGCTGGAGAGCAGAGTGGTGTATCTCGGAGGTGGGGGGAGGGGGGGTGGGGGTGGACACACTGGCGTGTTTGTGTTATATGGTCTAGGTTTCCCATATATATGTAGCAGCGATACTGGTCTGTGGAAATGGAAGCTGTTCCCGTAATCAGATGCCAGTTGACAGGGAGGCAAGACAAAAGACGCCTATGTCCCGAAGCCTGCATTAGAGCCCCCGTCTCCTCCTTAATCCCACAGTGCCCGGGGGGACTTCTCCTTGTGCTGCACACACACTCAGAAGCCATGTGTCACCACCGGTCACGCATCTGAAAACCAGCAGCTCAGCCAGAGGTCTCGATGCAAGCTTTGGCACCTCCTGGCCGTCACCACACCATGTCTTTGCATTTTAAGCGCTGGGCTAGGTTGTAGTAGCCCACAATACTGAGACAGTTGTGTTATTTACACCGTCTTACCAGCTTTGTACACAGGAGTGTGGAAGGGGATACACCCTGGACAGGCCACCCGCACACACTAGGAGCAGTTTGTGGTCTCCAATCTGGGAAACCAGAGTACCTGGTAAAAACTCATTAAAACCACTCCAGGTTGTGTTAAAAAAAAGAGAGAGCTGAAACAGCCTGTTTAGCAAATTCTTTCCATCTCTGAAACCTGAATTGCGGTAAATTGCGATGAAAGACCCGGCTAAGGAATTTGCAGTCAGAATATGGGAGAAATAGATGAAGAACGGCTATATTCAGCAAAATGAGTCAGGCAGATGCTCCCCTGGTATCGTTATGGCCCGACGTGGCATCCATAGAACGGATTAGAGTGGCTGTGGGAATGGCTGCTATTGATAGTCAGACAGGTAATGGCCGTGATGTCAGTAGAGTGTAAGATTGCATTATTTCCATGTGTTGGCTGCTCGGGTAATGGAACAGGAGGGAGCCGTACAACAGTCGCTGCACTGTTGGGTGAAGCCGACGTACGACAGTTCCTGTTTCGCTGCAACCAAATTTTCACTGGCCCTTGTCGCTCCAGCAGAGAGAGAGCGAGCGAGAGAGAGAGATTGTGCCGGCAGTGGTATCGGTCAGACCGTTGACGCCACGTTTTAGTATCGGCTCCACTCTCTTGCAGCCTCGACCCAGCAGTGGGCAGAAACGGGAGCAGGGACGATTCCTAATGGATCCTAGCTGGAACTGGTCGTGGAAACGGGGCAGTCTCTGTGTCTCTGTGAACCCACGGTCCCACCAGGTCTCACCTGGCAGCGGTGCGTGGAGAGGCTGGGAGGGCGGCTCCGGCCGGCCGCAGCTTGCCATCACGCCGTCACTCCCATCGCTGCTCACCCTCGTTGAAATGCTCTCAAACGCGCCGCTGATATTTCAGCTGTTAGATAAAAGGGCCATATCTAGTCAACACAGAGAAGAATTAAAAATGCAGACGAGTTGTCATGGTGATGCAGCACTTGGAATCTGCTATAATTATGCGTGAATGCTGAATGTTTGGCCTCAGCGCTACATAGTGTGGAGGCAGTGCTTTTGTCATAAAGGGAGTTAAAATGGAGCCCAACTTTTGGCAGGGGTTTCATCTTTCTCCACTAATGAACGCCTAATAAACACTGGTTTTACACCTGCCAGCCCAAGTCAATATCTCTCCTAATTGATGCTCTGTCTAAATTTGTCCTGTCAGCAGTTTTCTATGCACAACATATGCCATCCTTCCATCCTCCAGTTCAGATAGTCAAAGTCCAATTAGGTAGATGGGAGCTGTTGGTAAGGACTTCAGCTCTCTACACATGTAGAGAGCTGAAGTCCACTGTGTGGCCCTTTATACCATCCATGCTGACCAAAACAGATGTAAGATGCATGTCCAGAGGCAAGCAGTGGCAGACATGCACAAGCATTTTGCAGGCTCAGTGTTTGACAGTAAGAGCATCTCCATTTCCATGAATAAAAGGACCACATTTCTAAGAAAATGAATCTCATTAAGAAGTCGTTTCAGTTCTTAGCAGTCATGGTGAAAGATGACTGTAAATCTGAAAATCTACAGAGAACAGCAGATACAGAAATGATAAATGGACTGCTTCTCATGTAGCAGTTCATCTAGTCTTAGCGACCCCTCAAAGTGCACATTCACATCCACCCCCATCACTGCATAGACTGATGCTATACGCCCCCCGCCCTTCAAACTGCAGTTTTAACCATTCACATGCATTCGTACGGTGGGGATTTAGTATCAGAGGCACTTTGGGGATTCAGTATGTAGTCCGCTGATGCTTGGACATGTAGGCTGCGGGGCCTGATCCGCTGACCCGTCCGACCCACGGATGACGGCGGCCGTCCTAAGTGCTCTCATCTATCAGCAGGAGCTCCTCAGCGGCGCGTCTGCGTGGCCCACAGCTGTGTGCCGAGGGTCGGCCCTGACGTAACACGCGTGGTGTTTGCAGCATGCTCAGACCACAGCCACAGAAGCGGGGCCCTGCTCTCTACCGTCGCAGGCTGCCGTGTGGGCGAGCCAGCGTGAAAACATTCAAAACAAGAAACCCAATGGAAGGGCCGGGCCACCGGCGCCCCAGCTGCTCGCCCCAGTACGACGGGTCAAAGGTTATTTTCACCCCGGTCCACAAGCCAGGCACTTTGTTTAGAGAGGGGTCGAAGTAAGAGAGGATCCTGTGACTCTGTGACGTACAGTGGAATTGTTTTATATCGAATTATTTCTTTCATGCCGATACAATTGGAGATAGGAGATTTTGGCTGGTGTGTGCTGTGTCGTTTTATACCATTCAGGAAGAGAATCATGAGCTGAAAACTGAGTTTATTCGTTACAATCTCAAAATGGTTCCACTGGCATTATGGCAGTTTTTGCCATCGCAAGGACCTTCAGAGTCCAGTAAAACATGACTGTTAATACTTTTCTCTCAGATGGAAGATGAGCTTGCTAGCCAAAGGTTTAGCCAAAGTCCAGCCCTCTAACCGCGCTCTACTAGATGTTCCTAAGGTTGATCTCAGCGTTGTGCGTGTTGGTTTTAGCGTGACTCTTACAGTTTGCGCGTCCTGCTTCCAAGCGTGTCTCTGACAGTTTTTGTAGGTGATCATCAGAAGGGATTATCTGTACGCCGTCTCCCAAAACTCTGCTGGGAGGTTGGTGTTCTGCTTCCTGGCTGGATTATTACAATCCGTCAATCCCATGCTTC
Organism: Karalla daura; assembly: GCA_029224185.1. Classification (NCBI taxonomy): domain Eukaryota; kingdom Metazoa; phylum Chordata; class Actinopteri; order Chaetodontiformes; family Leiognathidae; genus Karalla; species Karalla daura. The sequence goes on from CM055190.1 coordinate 9,422,533, forward strand.
CCGCTGGGAAAGCCCCAAAGGTTCCACTCCAGCACAAACACAAATACGCATCTAACCATCATCCTCCTTACCACTTAGGCCAACCCAGCGCGGTCTGGCCTTAATCCTGTCCCGCGTACCCACCTGCCACCCCGCCTGCACTATCAGCCTTTATCCTGCAAAGCCCTCCACACGGCTCATATTTCACCTTATTCAACAGGAGAGTTGATAAACTATCACTTGCTCATGATAAATACGCTTTTAGACGTGTATCTTGTTGTAGATTGCAGGTCTACTGTGGCTCTGTGCGTTCTGTGTTCTTAAATGCTCTCACTCAGCCCCTGGTGTTGCCGCTCGGCCTCCTCGCCATACAGTAAAAAGCAGACTGATGGAACAAATGTGGGTCCGGATCGGGGAGGGTGGGGCGAGGGGGGGGCGGAGGGGGTCCCACAATCACTGGAATGTCACCAGTTTAGCCTAACACTGGGCCTCTGTTAAATATCCCCCCATGTCCTGCCTCCTAAATCCTGATAAATCCTTGTCCTCATAGTTGGGAGGGGACTGGGGGAAGGGCGACGAGCCTGCGAGGCTAGGAACACGAGCAGGACGGCGACGCCGGTCTTGTGCTGGTGAGGCTGCGTTGTCTCGTGCTCAATTTGGCAGCGACGGGCATGGAAATGTGCTCCCAGGGCACGGCATACACAGTCGCTAGCCGCTGTAGTCTGTCATTTCTTATCAGGATACTACATCATATGCCGCGCGTTGCGTAACGCTAACTAAGCTACTCAACGACTAGTAATACTGTGTAACCGCCATAACTACGTCTGGATTCAGGAGTCTTTGGTTTCTGGGTTACTATTCCATGACGCACAAGTATTGACAGTCAAAACTGAAAAACATCCCTGTTACTGTTCAGAAGCTGTTTGTTGCATTAAGACAAGATTATTTTGTTAACCCTCAAAAACTTTAAGATTTGCACATATCTGAATGGAGCTCGTGCCAAAGCTCGTACTGCCAATATAATCATAGACTTGTTGTGTCTTGCCCATAGAGGGGTAATCTTTCAATTGCATCTCTCGCCATGTTGTCATGACCAGGAAGTTTCCTCGTGCTGTTTGAGTCATTTACTTAATCTTCCCTAAACTACGGCGAATGGACAGGACAGCAGTCTTAAGTATGGGGACTTTGGCGACTACTCTCTTATGCAATGAGTGTCAGTTCATTTGCCCTTGTTTATCAAACGTGTGTACGGTGGTTTTCTCCCAAACAAACCTCTCGGCCTGTGGCCTTTTCAGTGACATTTCTGTACCTGGATGTGCACCCATTCCTGTGCCTGGCTGATGGATCGCGGCCATTCGATCTATATGCATAGCTTGGTGTGAAATGAAGTAAATAAACAGGTCCGTGCAGTGGGTATTTACTTCTCTTGGAATAATCATGTTAAAATAAAGAAAGACTCAGTAATTGGAGCTTTGAGTGTGTTCACGTCTATCTATACTGTGTAAACACAGCATGGATGGATTGCCGACATTTTTGTTTGGGTTTTCCTTATCTTAGGTCACAAATCAACCCATGAATATTGTATAGTACCAACTGGGGAGCGAGGGAGGTGTGTCTCCAGGACTTGACGATTTCGGTTTGTGATGTTACCAGATACTTATCAGATAAGAGCGCGGGGGGCCAGGTGACAGAGCCGGGCTGTTTTGCATGAGGATGAGGTTGGATTTGATGAGGTGCTACCGTCGGGTTACGGGAATCAAATGCCCGGCTGCCTGTCAGTGTTACCGCACTCCAGTCTTCCACAGATGTTTCCGCGCTCGCCAGAGGACTGTGGGAGAGACGATCCTGGGAGGAGAAACATGACCCTCCACATCCACCCCGATGCCAGTCCACCGTAAGGAATGTGAAACTGCTTGCCCTGTCCTTGTAATTAATGCTTGGTTTTATTTTCCCCCTCTCTTTCAGGATTCTGTGCACTCTGAAGCGGCAGGTGTTTTTCTAGTTGGATTTTAGCCCACTGACATTCTCCCACAGCCATGGAATCGGTATGTTCACATCTCTCTGACAGTTCCTGCCCGCACAACGCTGCTTTCCGTGAAGCGCTGCTGGTGCGCTGCTCGAAAAATGGGGCGTTGGGCGCGTTGTCCTTTTGTTGGCGCTATGTTACATTGGAGACGGTGCAGTGTTTTCTGTGTGTGCGTGTACGTGCTGGGGTTGTTGTCTTAGCGTCGCATGTGTGACGCGTGGAGAGCTGTGTGCGAGTTGATGAAGTTTCCTAGCCCCGCGGTTCATCTCTTTCAGGCTTTTTAGTCGGTTGCTCCGGAGGACTCGTGCACGTATGCGCGCACGCGCTGCGAGCATCAGGCCGCAGCCTTTATTATCCGCCATGCAGGGGGACTGTGTACGCCGGAGTTGCTTGTACCAACAGGCAGGCTGAAAGCGCTGCAGCATTGAAGTACAGCCACTGGAATGCATGTATTAAGAATGGGGCTTAGTGCATGCCTAACCTCTGCTTTCCTGTCCCTTTGTCAGGGGCTGTGTGTGCGTGTGTGTGTGTATGTGTGTGTGCATGTGCGTGTGCTAGAGGCTGTGAAAAGTAGGTCAGAGCTTGTGTAGTGCAGATCTAGCATGTGTCCAACAACAACCCTCCATTACTCCCGTCTCACTCACACATGCGCTGCAAATGCACAGCCAGTGCTGTGGGTGAACGTGGCCACGGCTCAGAGTCCTGGTGGGGTAAATTTCATAATCCTGAGCCCACCCGACCCTCGCAAAGGGTAGTGTCTTCTGCCGAGCGCATCAATCAACCCATTTGCTTTGTATACAAGCCGCAGTGTGACGATGGACGGTTCAAACATCTGTCAACAAAGGCGCTGCTTCGCTTTCGCTTCAAGGTTGCAATCATGCACTGCATTCACAGCAGAGGCAGGGCATCTCTGGGGTGGGGGCGGGGGTATATGAGGAACTATATGAGGAGGGATGTTGTGCGATTACAAGCAGCTTTTCAGAGAGACTTGTCAACAGTGAGACCTTGGCTGCTGCTGTTGTCTTGGACAATATCAGAAATTAGAAATGCCTTTTGTAATTCATGTGTTTTTGCCACGATGGTATTTACCGGACTTCAAGCAGGCTGACTTGCTGACTTCAGTGTTAAGTGAGCATGTCAAGGGAAGCGTGTCCATTTAGCTGCATTTCCCACCAGCAGATTCCCAGCCAGTGGTCCCAGGTGCCTTTGACTCCAGGTATTGGAGTCAGTATTGCTCTGCACCTCTTGTAAAGAGTTCACAAACTATCTTCTGTCACAACAGTACCATAAAGTGATTCAGCTCATCCGTCCAGCTCAGATGTGGTCAGAAGCTGAGCCGAGGGTCAAAATAACAAACCATACGCGATCATTCAAATAAGCGTCTCGGCTATTAAGAATAGGTCCTTCTCTCTCTGTCTCTCTCTGACTCACGCTTCCTCCACCCTTGTCTCTGGTTCCTGTGGCTCTCCACCCGCACAAGCTGCTGTTGCTGGCCTCTCTGAGCCGCCTATATCTGCTTACTATCGGTGGACACCCTCGGAGCCCGATCGCAAAGCTTATTACGGCGCTGCGGCCCGAGCCCGGGCTGTGTGCATGTGTGCCTACAGGGCCGGGACACATACACTTAAAGCCGCTGCCACCCGCCTCCTCCCTCCCCTCATGTGATGCCAGTCACATGGTTTCCAGGCAAGCGGCTAAGTAAATCAGAATCAGACTTTTATTTTTAACCGCTTTAAATCCTCCACCTGGTCTCCATGGTTAGCAGAGCTGACTGGGGTGCCTGTTGAGCGCTTGTCCCTCTCCTCACACGCTCTGTTCCTTTCACTGTGCCACTGTCTCGGTGCCACTTCCCCGCAGCCTCATTACATTTATGCCCTATCTGTCCACGTGCTCCCTTATCTGGGGGCTGTGTGGGTTGGACAATGCTCTGCTATCGCTGCAAAGTGTGAATTGGGCCACTATAGTGTACTAATGTGGCGACTAGGGGTCTTTTCACACATGCATTCTTCTGTGATCGGTTGCAGAGACAGTTGAATAAGATCTGAGAACTGGAGCCGTTGCATAATAAGCACCACATTTTTATAACATGACTGAATTATACGATTTTATTAGGGAGCCGCTGATAGTTCATGCTATCACGCTACAATATTGTAATGCTATAACGATTGCACAATGACAGTATTTGATATCACAGTCTTCATTGTGAAAGCTTATTATTTAACAGCCATCCAATGTTTTCAGGTCTCATATAAGTAGTAAAAAGTAATAACATTACTTTAGAGTTCTCAAATGCAATCAATCAGGCTGAACCAGAAATACCCATGACTTTTCATTTGGCATGTCAAAGGACAAATAACCAGACCCTGCAGTGCTCCATATATGACTCTGTAGATTAATTTTAGTTCAAAAAACTAAGTCAAGTCATGTTGGAACGTAGCCAGAGAAGGTAGAGCTGAGTGCGTGTCAGGTCTGCCACTGATTCACCCGCAGACCTCAGTCGCTCATCGCACCGACAGGGACTTTCCACAGCCCCCGAACCTCCTGGAAGGAGCTCTCCCGCGCAGCTCCCTTTGTGCGTGTTTGGTTTAATTTGTCAATGCGCAGACAGGCCCGAGGCCATTAGCATTAGCCACGACTGGGAGGTGGCGTGTTCACAGCGAAATCGAGAGCGCCTTTAGTGCCGCCGTATCACAGAACGTCGAGATGTGCACGCTCCCCAGAAGATTCACCGCGGCAGGCCACGACGTCAAGAACGGTTGATCCGCAGTGATAGCAGCGCGTGCGTGACGTGCCGAGTGATTCATGTGTGGAGCTACAATGGCGGGCCCGGGAGCATGTGTTGTCTCTAACCGTCTCTCACAGGCCGTGCGCCGCACGGGTAGTAAGTGTGTCAGATGTGTTGTCATTCATGCTTCCACGCTGCGCTAGTAGGGCCGCGACCACAGTGCTGCGCTAGCAGTGGCAGCCAGCTCGTCCCCGCTCCCGCCTCGGCCTCGTCTTATTTGACCAGCCAGGAACGCGGCCTCCGATTGGCTCGGGTGGATTCAGCCCAAGGTGTCGCGGGACCGGCGGCGGACGGCGAACAACAACATGGCTAATTACAGTTCTCAGCACGATAGGGTGGAAAATAACAGGAAAGGGCCAGCGTTGGGGTTTCTCAGCGCAGATTTGCTCCGTAGAGCCAGAGCCCGGCCAGCGCTGATATAATTCTGCCTGTTATCTTTCCGCGGAGGAGCTGAGAGGGGGAGCCGTCTGCATGTTCGATTTGGTGCAGATGAAAGGCTCGAATTCTTGTAATCACACCTTCTCCAGCGTTTCCCTCACAGCTCCCCTCCTGTCTCCTCCTCCTCCTCCTCCTCCTCCTCCTCCTCCCCCTCCTCCTCCTCCAAAGCAGGGCTTGTTCCTCAGTGGGGATTAGTGTGTGCAGCAGCTCTGAACAGGGAAGTGGGCCCTGCCAGTCACATTACATAACTTGCCCCCGCTAGTGCGGCTCGGCCTGGCCTGGCTGGAGAGAGACGACTATAGAGGCTTTGTTTTCCCAGCCTTCCCTTCTTCCTCCCCTCTGCCGCTCATCCTCCTCCCCCTCGGGCAGGCTGCATACTGATGCCGTATAGAAGGAGTCTGTTCGCAGGGAACAGGCGAGGCACTGTGAGCAGCGCGGAGTGCGGCGGGGAGCTCACATCCGAGGCAGAGGAATGTCGGGTCTGCTGTAGAGCCGCGGAGGGGAAAGCAGCCCTGAGCGCTGCTGCCCACCCAGGGCTCTCACATCATCGGGTCCGGTGGCGACACACATGATCCAGGTTCATTTGAGGAGCGTTTCGAGAGCGCTTTGTGTCTCGAGGTTGACAGGTGGTGAGGAGGTTTCCAAGCGTGCCCCGATGCTGTGTTTCTATGGCCCTGCCGTCCGACCATACACACATGAACCCAAAAAACGCACGCACTCTTACTCTCACAATAGGGCAGGAGTGGGAGGCGTGCATGCTCTGTGTAATAGAGGTTCAGACCGGTTCGCACTCTGCGTGAGTAGAAGTAATTCGTAGGTGTGAGAGTGAAAAGGATAAATAGTGGTGCATGGCAGCAGTTTTATGCACAACATTGTGCAGCGTTTGAGTCCAAGGTCTCTCTTCACATTATTCCCTCTGAGGAGGCAAGAATTCAACTGCGGATGGATGACGGAGAGTCGCATTGGAAGAAACCAATGGTGAAGAAAGAAAGAAAGAAAGAAAGAAACAGGACCAGAAAACAATCAGAAATATGAAACAGAATGTTCTTCAGTACTGATTTGGAATCACTTGGATCCAGAGCAGACCCGTAGATCTCTGGGAGTTTGTTCCAGATATGTAGACCCCATGTTGAGGTTGGTCTCTGGGCACGGAGAGAAGACCTGTTCCCTCTGACCTGCGGGGCCTGGATTGTTCCTAACAGGACAAGTTAGTAAAGCAAGCATTAGTGAGCCTTTAATCATGGCAGAAGTATATTCAGTGATTTGTTTGGTTTTGGTCTCTTGGATTACTTGTCATAAACAGGCAGTTTCCATCATTTCTGTTGGTGTAAAAGGGAAGTCTACGAGCCATAAAAACCGTCCCCGTAAAAATAATGGCAGAGATGTTGATATTTGTGTCATAACAAAAAGCCCCTCCCGCTGCAAAGATAGGAACACAAACAATGCGGTTCTGCGCGAGTATCAAGTAGTCCGATGGTGTGCCGTTGAGTAGCGTGTGCAAAGCCAAGAGGATGTTGGTTTGCTTTGATCAGGACTTTTTCCCCGCTCTCGCTGGGAGGTCATGCTTTCTTCCCAATCACTGTTTTCCAGCAGCTTAAGTACATGTTAATACATGCACGCACAAACAGCGTCTGTACCTGATGGTTAGACCGATTTAGACTGCGCCGCTCTATCATGTTGGTGGTCTTTGAATGGCCCCGCACTCCGGTGTCTCCTCCCTCCATTAGCGGATGGAAACTCGCACTTGAAGAAAAGATGTAAAACTTGCTTCACAGCGTAGTTTCCCTGTTGGCTCTAGTAATTTAGAATAAACGAAATGCCACGTGTTATGTATGCACAGCAGCTCTTCCTCTCTCTTTTTTTTCCTCTGTGACTCACCCATATGACTAATTCATCTTCACAAAAGCATTGTCACGACCATCCGGGTTTTGTTATTTCAAAACATGGGATAAAACACAGATTGGGTGTCACGTATTGTTGTTGACTGCTGTGAATCTTACGCTGCAAGGTGACCTTTGTGCCAGATTTAGACGCGTTTAAATTTGGGCTCACTCCATCTGTGGCATCTTTATGAGATAAAAAATGTCCCAGACTGTTTTCCATTATCAAAATTGTACACATGATTCTGCCAGACACTTCCATTGTGCTCGTTCAAATGGAGAACGATGAGGGCTGTGTCTCTAGTTTGCATTTGTATACTGTCTTGGCTTCATCTGTGCAGTTGGAGATGGCTTTGAGTTTGCTTTCAGTGCCGGAGTCACGAGCCAAGTTCCCATCAAAGGCTAGTCGCTACACCAAAGACTGTGTTTAGACGTGACGGCTAATTTTAGAGCTGCTAGGCCCTTGTCCAAGGTGGGGGAGGATAAGATAACATTCAAGTAGCCCTCCCTCCTCACACAGTTTTGTTTTGTTTGTCCGTCCAGTAACCCTCATCCTGCCACACTCAACAAGGCCTCATCCGGCCCCTGTGGGTGATGTGCACAAACACAAATGCTGGGTGTTGGTACCAGCCTGAAGGAACACGAATCACACTGGTTGTCTGCAGGTGTGAACTTCAGGTCTGTGCGTGCTGGCTTTCTAACAGAAATATTAACCTCTTTTTGTATGGAAGCACAACGCTCGTCAATAGCCCCCCTCCCTCCCCGCCTGAGGAGGGTGGTCAAAAGTAGACATGCGAAGGCCTATTAGAGACTGAATGAATCAAGAGAGCGGCTCAGCCACTCTCCACAGTTTCTAGTCGTAATGGTAGCGATAATGGACTGATTTGTTTATGTCAGGAAGGCATCTGGTTTCAGGAAATTCAGCCCCTGAATGTTATTCATTCTTTTATTTATTTATTTTCTGCCAGTGATCTGAATCCCATCAATTTGAAGGCTCCCACAGACACACACACACACTCACGCACGCACGCACACGCACACACACACACACACACACACGCACAGATACGCCCATGAAACATGTGGCCACACACTCAATCAGCCCGCACAACACACAGAGCCTATACGCGGGCCATGTGGCAGCTCTGTCCCTGTCTGGCCCCCGCTCTCCTGTCCCTCTCACAGTCACAGAGCAGTGACCTTGGTTTCAAGTAGCTGTGCTCTGTTAGAAAGCCAACACCTCTCCCGGGATGGGCTGACCTTGTTGTCTGACATACTGTAAGTCTGCACGCCCCTCACTGTCTCTCCCTCCGTCTGGCTTTATTCACTCCGGCCGCCGGCCGCGGGCCCCCGAGCAGGTTCCCGGGTGGCTCGCTTCGCTCCTGGTGCGCCCGGGCTCCGGCGCTGTATAGGAGCAGCTCGCTCTATTGTGTCGCTCGAACACAAAGGCGAGGTAACTGAGAGGGGTGGACAGGCTCAGGCCTCTCCCCTACCAGGTGTTCCTCCATCAGACAGCCTCTCCTGTCAGTAACACCCTGCTCTTTTATGAGGGGTGTATGCAGCAGTGCACACTGTTGTCCCCTCCCTTTATGTGTTCGCCTTTGATTCCCTGCAGCTGTCCAGCTGTGCATAGTACACAGATGGGTCCAGGCATGTATATGCATCTCGTCCGGGCTGGTGGGGTTTGTATGGAGGCTCCATGTTCCTCTTATCTAAGGCAGATGAATGGGTCTAGGTGTATATGGGTCTAGGAGACAGCAGTGTGTGAAAGAAGTATTTGTTTCTCTAGTGTGTGCTATGTTGTAGGGGAAGCAAATTAAAAGTGGGCCATGTTTATTGTTTACATGCACTCTAAATGTGATTATAATCAGAAGAACTCTTCCAGTTATACCAAGTGTTGTGTAAATACAGCAAACAGGTTGCTGCATATTATGTAAGGTCATTATCAGTTGCAAGCCCGACTGAATTAAATGAGTCTGGATGCTCAGTCGTCTCGGTTTGCCCTTGCTATCTTACCCAGTATTGGCATGTAAATGCTGTGCAAAATTGTCCGCCCGTTCTGTCCTCCTCGCAGGCCTTTACTATGCCCTGTTAAGACAGCGAAAGGGAGCAACATGTTGTTCTGGATCCATCAGAAATGCTCTTTGAGCCTCCGGGCTTCTGAGTGGGTGGCCAAGTGCGCTTCTTTGACAGCTGCATGTGCAGCAGCACAAAGGCACAATGTAAACAAACTGACCCCGGTCGCTGTAGTTTTCCAAGGACCAAGGAGGCCGTATCAAAAGATGACCCCCACGATTCGTCATCTCAGGTGAGCACTCTGGGTGTGTTGGTTGGCTGTTGAGCAGTCCCAGACGTAGCAGCTACCTAACCAAACGGCTGTGCAGCCTGTGAGGATGACGGCGGCGGAGGCATTTTCCCTGTGGGAGATGTTTGCCTGATGCTTGTATGCTCCGCAAGCCAAGATGAAACACAAGATACGTGCTCACGCTTATGAACCGGGAGACATTCCCGAGGAAAACCGACACATCCTTGCATCTGCGTCCAAGTGGCTGGCAATCGAACAGTGGAGCAAAATGTGCAAACTTCTGTCAAACTCCTTTATGGGTTCGGATTTCTTGGAAATCATTTCTCCCTTGATTGAGATCCGATCGCGTTATCCATCTCCTCTTGGAAGTGTCGAGAGGAATTTTCAGAGGGGGCAAACGCCGTGGCGGACATTCCGCGTCACATTACCGAGTTTGATGTAAAGCCGGTGGCGTGAGTTCTCGTGACCCGGGAAGACGTTTTCTCCTCGGGGTGAGGCTGCCTGGCCTTTGCCAGACAGCACCCAGCTGGAGCGAGCGTGACGCAGAGTGGTGAAACGAGGTTAGAAGATGCCGCTGTTGCTCTTATCAATCATCGTTTGTGTGGCCGATTTCATTTTTTTGGGGGGGGGGGGGGGTTCGACAGAGTGGCAGGACGAGACGCGGGCGGTATGAAAGCAATGGAACGTAACGCGTGCGGCTCGCACAAGCGCGGCGCCGAGGCGCGCTCGGAAGCACCGAAGCTCTGTGCTAAAATCGAGCTCGCCGATGGCGAGACGGTGCTCTGAAAGGTCAGGCTGTTTTTCCTGGAAAACACAGAGATGCTTTTATTCTTCAAAAACAACATGACCACTCCTCAGGCTGGCCTGCGCGCTGGTGAACTGGAATCTCATGCCTGAAGAAATGTCGGTCATTCTCTGGTTGTACTCAAAATATTGAATAACGGTTGTATTATGGTCTGCATTTAAAAAGATACGAGCAAAGAAAATGATTTATTTGAGTTATGTCTTCTCCTTTTTTTTATGTTGCGTTTCTGGAAAAGAGCTCAGCGAGGGGCTCCTACATAGGTGCGTGCCTATATTTTTGTGTTCTTTTGCATATAAGTTCTCAGTCAAATATATTAGCCAGGTCTTTGGCTCAGGGCACGAGGATCTTGTTCAAGGCCATCTGGAAAACCTTTTTTCGCAAAGAGAAAAGACTGCAAAAATGGCCAAAGCTGTCAGCGTGGTGGTTTTGATGTGTGCCGTCCAGTTGTGTGTGTGCGTTAGTGCACTGCGCCAGGCTGTAGGCTGCATAAGAGCTGGGCTGAGGCCAGCCGCCAGCCAGGAGGACAGACGAGGAAGCAGATGGAGCTGTTTAGACTTAACCCTTCCCACGCCACTTCATCCTCCTGGCCCTCCTCCTCCTCCTCCTCCACCTCCTCCTCCTCCTCCTCCTCCAACCTGCACGTCTCTCTGCAGAGCAGAGCCGGAGTGTGTTTGGCTGAGGCGGGAGGTACATGTCATGCTACTAGTAGCAAACAGAGACAGTAAGATAATGGATAGAAAGAGAGAGCCCCAGCCTTTGTGGCCGTGCTGGAACCAGCACACTGTGTGCCGTACTGCGCTGACATATGGCTGCTGCCTCCACGCTGGAACTCCTGGTCTGCTCTGCTCCTCCGCAGCTCCACTCCAGCTCTGCTTTCCCCCTATGTCACAGTCTGCTGTCTGCTCCCTCGGCCAAACCCGCTCTTTGCTTGTTTGTCCCGGGAGTTTCTTGCCTTTTCTGGGACTCGGAGCCACCACACCCTGTGAAATCCTAAGGCTGTCCGCTGACTGTTTTAGCCTCTCAGTCTCCTCCCCTCAGTGGTAAATGTTGCACCTGTGAACATATAATTGCTGCCGGTTCCATGGAAAGACCCTTTGGCCACAGACAGACTCCCATGACTATATAGAGTACACTGTTATGAGTTCACGTCCTACTCATGCGCTGAGAGGTGGTTTTGCTATGGAGGGTTTTGGATGTTTATTTGTTTTTTTTGTAGCTCTATGGATGGATTTGTGATCCCCCTTTTAAGATACTTGGTTCCCTTTCGAGAATCGCAATCTGGCCAAATGAAAGCAGTCGCAGTTTGGATGGGGCGATGGAATCGTATGAAACTCTGTTGTGCGCTTGCTCTCGGCTTGATGCGTTTGAGTCACGCGTCTCGTGGAGGGTTGCAGGCTCCTGTTTTAATTGCAAATCAATGGTTGCTGAGTAAAGTTTCTGGAAGACACCCTCCCCGCGCTCGCTCCCTCTCTCTGCTAACCACCAGACTGTAAAAAGAAAACCCCCAGGGAAGATCAATAGCAACCGTGCCTGTTGATGAGGAGGGGAGCTCGCTATGAATGGGTTTAGGAGAGGTGTGCCATCTACCATATAGAGAGGAAGTCCTCATTCGGCGTCCAAAAACATGCCTCTGTCTCCTTGTAGGACTGGCAGGGCAGATCCTTTCTGATGGGACTTTTGGTGTTTTGACCATAGGAGGAATTGAATGTCTTGAAACCAAAAACAGCCGAAACAGATCAGCTTCCTTCCTCATTGTCTCCTCAGAGTTGAGGGCAGCTGTGGGCTCCTGAAGTTATCCTGCTATATGGTAACAATAAGCTTCAGTCCCCCTCTCTGTGCCTGGCCTCCCTACCCACCCCTTTATTACCAGCCACAGCACCACTCTCTGCCTCCCCTCGGCTGTCTAACAACAGACGTGAGAGCTGAATGTGGCACAGGGGGTGGGTGGTGGGACAGACATCTGTGGCCCTCTGCAGCCCTCTCTGGGCTGCGCTGCCTCAGACGCATTGTTCTCAGAGATGGAGATAAGTGTAACAGAAGGAGAGCTGGAGAGGCATGGTGTAGCAGAGGGGGGGGGTCAACCACAAAGATATAGAGGCTCTGGATACAGAGGTCTATGGTGTGTGTGTCTTCTATGGATATTGCTTAGAGGAGTCAAGATTTTGCCTCCAGTATATATACATATATATGTGTGTGTGTATATATATATGTACACATGCACACGTATATATATACATATGTGTGTATATATATTTATATATATATATATATATATAGATATGTGTATATGTATGTTACATCCCAGTAGTAAACAACCTTTTTCGTCGCCTTCTTATGAGGAATCGGGGGAGTTGCAGGATTGCGAGATGAAAATCATTTGTTTGTGTGCGCCGGAGTCTGTCGGGCTCCCACAGCCTCTGTGTTTAGCAGCACTTGCCAGCTCTGACATCTCCTGTTGGACTTGCACTGAGAGAGGGCAGAATTGCAAAAATTGCACTTTTGAGAATAAACCCTCGGTGCCCTCGAATGGTGTAACTGACGGTTTATGATGATGTACCACTGGTCCTGGAGTTCCTGGCCGAGGCAGTCTGTTTCCAAGGTGCATATGTTTCAAACATTTTGGTTCTCATATGTGGTTAATGCTATTTATAGATTGATAATCTTCTTTTTTTATAAAAAAAACGCTGGTATTATTATACATCTTTATACCCACACAGCATAACACAAGCTTTGAATGGAAAAATAGAGAATACGAGGATGAATGAAGAGGGGGCACACGGAGAATTATAAGGATCTCATGGCATGTTTTCATGTTCGGCTGAAATATATCTAGATTATTTTGTATGAATGCGCTGGCCAAAAATTTTTCCCTTTCCTCCCTCCTTTTCAGAACCTCCCGCGCTTCATTATTCAATATTTGCTCCAGTTGTGGAGGGTTATATTTAGAAGTGTTGTCGGGGAGATAAACTCCAAATCTATACAAAGTGTACTTTTGATTTGCCCCTCTGTCAACATACAGCATCTCCCCAATCACATCGTTTCCCTCATGATGGCTCTTGCTGTGCCACTCTAGAAGCCATGTTCAGTTTCATCCTCAGACATCATCTAAAATTTCACATGTTGTCTTTCCACCCCAGCACTATCAACACCACAGGGAGTCACGTCATAATACAATACCGTCACAAAACTCATCACTCTGTGATGTTGATTTTTAGTCGTATTACTCCCTCTCAGTCTGATTGCCACCTTCTGTGAGACCGTCGCTCGCCCCTGCCCTTCCCTGTCCTTCACTGTTGCAGAAGCTCTTATCGTCTCTGTAGCCTGCCAAACAAAACCATCTAAAAACCTCACTACCAATTCTGACTTCAATCTCCTCGCTACGATCACGTCGCTGCAGGCCTCCTCCACAACCTCTTCGCCTCTCAGACCTCCTCGGCCGTCACAAGCCTTCCCGCCATCTCGGACGCAAAAAACCCTCAAACGCCTCGGGGACCGAGCTGCGTGTCTGGCAGCTAACCCCCGTAGCATCCTTAAAAGCAGTCTCTAGAAAACTGCCTCCTCCAGCTAAAACGCCTGTCTCCACTGCCGACCATCCACCAGCCTGTCTCATCCTCCTGTCTGCTCTGCTGCTCTTCTATAGGGTCCGGGGTCTGTATTGAATGGTATTTGACCACAGGTGTGTTTTCTTTACCTTATGAAACCATGCTATCTTTCCAGACATATGTGGCCAATGCAGACTGGCAGCCCTCAGGCCTGGATCGGGCTTGTGGACAGCATTTGTTTGTTCGATTCGGCAGTTGTTCTCTCGAGTCCGTTGTTGATCAACAGCCATTTCATGTTCCCAACGTTGGCTAAATGTAAATGTAGGTTAATGAGAACATGTGCATGGTGTGATTGGCTCTGTCAGCATTCAGATGGAGAGATCATACAGAGCTTGAGGCCACAGAAAGTTGGTTTCCTCATGTTTTTGTTGCACAGCACCTCTTCAAATCAATTTAAGAGCTCCGTTATCTCGCCCACACCACAACACAAGACTGGCATTTTGAGATCTTCCCACTGGGGATTATTTTCAAGAAAGAAAGAAAAAAAAAAACAAAACAATAATGGGTGGGAATGTATTGTCGTATTGCCGAGGGACGGCTAGAACCTGGAGAAAAAGATGCCTTTTCAAATTGCGCAGGCTTAGTGCAGACATGGTCTTAACTGACAGCCATAGCCATCAGCCCTTCACGCCGTGGTTTTCTATTAGATTGCATCAGCCGGATTTGGAGCTCACCTCTGTCTGCTTCTGCTTTTCCCCCGTTTGTTTGAACTGCCGTTCCCACACCGAGCCTCATCGAGAATTGGTTTCCGATCGGGGCCTTGCACCATCACGCACGGAGCGCAACCACCGCTAGCCACTGTCCAACAATTAATGCCCGTACATAAAGCCTGAATCATGTTAACGTTGTTGTGTGTCGTCCCCGATGTCCTTTCGCTGTTGTTTTAAATTAGTCTTACGTATAGAATAGCGGGCCACTGTATAATTGCTCTCGGTGCGTTTACACTGCGAGCGCTCACCGAGATGGTTTTTCAGAGTGTTTGACGGCATTATGGAGACGATTCCTAAAGAGGCAGACGCTTGGGTTTAAGGGTGAGCTCTTATTTTGCTTAACCAGAGAGGGCCACAAAATTGCTCTCCCCGAAGCCACAGGACTTTGTTTACAGAGACAGTAAATTTATCATCACTCAAACGCAACAGAAACCCCGACCATAACTTGCCAAAGCCCTCTGGGTTAGGTTTTCCATGGCTCTTCACAGCCGTGAGCGCTGATTTGCTTTGAGTGGACCCTTAATTCACTGGCTGAGACGCGCAAGTATTGGGAGAGAATCAAAACGTCAGCGCAGGCATCCGACGATATGATATTCGCGCTATGAACGAGGCCCCATTAGTATTTCACCTGTCTCATTGTCCCTTCCCATCACCACATTTGTTCATCAATTAGAATCAGTGTCGATCAGTCAGGTTCACGGACACCACAGTTTTAGGAAGAAAAAAATAAATGTAAGCGCTATGCATTAAACGCTGATTTATTAAAGCCCGGTCGCTCTGCCACAGATTGCTTTTTTTCATGGCCAGAAGGGAGAGTGACTCACTCCCATCCGCCCTCACATTCTCACTATGTGTGTGTGTGTGTGTGTGTGTGTGTGTGTGTGTGTGTGTGTGTGTGTGTGTGTGTGTGTGTGTGTGTGTGTGTGTGTGTGTGTGTGTGTGTGTGTGTGTGTGAGCGAGAGTGTGTTTGTGCGTGCGCGTGCGTGCGTGTGTGCGTGAGTGAGAGTGAGTGCGCGCGCGCGCTTGTGAGGAGCGAGTGCCTTGTTTGTGTGACAGTGATGTGTTTAGATAAGACATTGGAGGTGTGGTGACTGTCTTTTTTTCCCCTCTCCTGTATTTATCCGCCGCTCCTGGACAGCGAGAATCTCACCCACTGAACTCTCTTTCTTTTTTTTTCTCTCTCTCTCTCTCTCCAATAACCATGCGCTTAATAACCGGCGTACGACATTTGGACGAATTAAGGCGACCGATCACAGGCCGCTCGAGTGTCGGCCTTCCACTGCAGCAGAGTCTTTGCACTGTACGAATAGAAATCTCTCTGACGTTAGGGTTAGGGTTAGGGTAAGGGGGTTAGGGTTAGGGTAAGGGGCTTAGGGTTGGGGCTGGGGTTAGGGTTAGGGTAAGGGGCTTAGGGTTGGGGCTGGGGTTAGGGTTAGGGTAAGGGGGTTAGTGTTAGGGCTGGGGTTGGGGTTAGGGTTAGGGTTAGGGGGTTAGGGTTAGGGTGAGGTCTTGGGTTAGGGTTAGGGCTGGGGTTAGGGTTGGGGTTGAGGTTAGGGTTAGGGTTAGGGTAAGGGGGTTAGGGTTAGGTCTGGGGTTAGGGTTAGGGACAAAAAGGCATGTGCAGTCATGCATTCCTCAGTTGATATGAATCACTGCATTTGTGTAGTCGGTGCACACTCTTTATTCTTGAATGTTGAAAGGGGATTTTCTCTGCTATGCCGTTAAATCTTCGCAGCGGGTCTTCTCCCCCTTTCGTTGCCGTTCATCATGCAATATTCCATTTCAGATTTCACACTCCTTACATATTTACAGTAACGTGACTCCTAAGCTCCGCCCCGCGGTTCCCTACGCTCTACGTTTTGATATGGAAATCGCATCCCGAAACGTACGTGGCATGAAATCCGGCGCTATTCTCTCACGGCTGGATCCGACTTTGGATGCGGACGCTGCTGAAATTGTCGCCCTGGCAGCCGGATGCCAGGAACGGGCCAGCTAATGATCCCGCTCATGCCTGTCGCGCACACGCCGAGAAGAGGGGGTAGGAGCCTGCGCTCTCGCACCCATAACCGACCGACGTGACATACAGAAATGGATGGATGTGTCCTCCGTCCCCGAGTGGAGACCCTCCCGTGGGCGCTCCTCAGTCGCGGGGAGGGGCGTCTTGGTTTTGCTGTCACACGTATGATGAGATTGTGCCGGCTGTGCCTCCAGCAACACAGCCCCGGAGCCCGAATTAGTTGAAATAAACAATAGGCCGTCTAATCCCCCCTCGGCGCTGGGTGCCACCCCCAGAAAGTGGCGTTGCGGCGAGCCGCTTTTCTCACATCGCGCTCTTTTGCGTTTGTGTTTTCCCTCCCACCACAACAGGTCAGCGGGTTCAGCCGAGGTGTAGGTATCAGACGGCTCATTGTTTTAAGCTCCAGTTTCATCGGCGAGCTGCTGCTCCTTGATAGTGACCTCATGCTCAGTTTACCTGTGGCCCAGTTGGCATTGTGTTCTCCAACTTTCCAGCGCCGGGGCCTCGCAGAGCCCAGGCCGAGCTCAGCCGAGCCGAGCTGCCGAGAAACGAGCTCCTGCATAGCAGTGGGGGGGAAAAAAAGAGCAAAACAACAGTCGCAGAGGCCTGAGGGGGGACAGATAGGACGTCATTACACCAGCAATGCATTCTCTGTCTGCTTCTTCCTCATCCCATTAACACTGTTTTAGCTCCAATCTGATACCCCGTCCAGGGAATGACGTTATCCCCCTAACTGCCGGTACAGATACTAAATCAGATTGCTCCGGCCCCTGTGTTTCTATATATGCAGTCCCTCAAACGACTGTAATGAGAGGGATGCTGTACTGATGCCTGTCAGCTCCTGTATATATTGAATGTATTAATATATGGTAAATAGGCGATAGGTGATTATATTTTGTTATCAAAGAATCCATTGTTGGTTGCTCTATTAAGTGAAAACAAACAGATGAAGATACGGCTCTAACACATGGATATATCCCTACATTAAAGAAATATTGGTATTAACACAAACAACAAATACTCAAAGATTTTAGCTGAGTACATCTTAGTTTTGTAGCCTCACATGATGTGTGTGTGTGCGCGTTTGCGTGGTTGTGGCTCAGCATGTGTGTATAAATGATTGGTTGGATGTTGGGGACTGGGAGCGGTGTGTCCTAATGGAGTTGGATCCATACGTGATCAGGAATGAGATGAGGCAGATCTGCCCCTCACCTGTCCTGTAGAGAGGTGTCATACACACACGGACACACACAGTATCAAGGCAAGTCTGCCCTGAGTGCTGACGGGATAATCTGATAAATCTCCCCCGCAGCATGTGTGCCCACCTGTTAGTACAGCCCCTATTTCCCACTTCAATCACCATCACATATTACTGAGAGGGGGTGGAGGAGGAGGAGGAGGAGGAGGAGGAGGAGGAGGGGGCGGCGTACACATGTGTGTGGACCAGACCTGTGTGTAAATGTGACTCTGGGGTAGGTGAGGCCAGTAATCTGGTGACTGCTGGTTAGGATGGTGGATTTAGGGTAATATCAGGTTAAAGGGCTGCTGATGTTTAAACTCCTGATCTATGTAAAGCTGGGGACACACTTCAGGATGTTTTTCCCGGCTTTTCCCCGTGACTCACTGTCGGGCTGAGTCTGCACCAGTCGGCTCGGCTGGCACAGAAATCTGTCAGCGTTTGAGGCGGAAAGATTGAAATCAGCAAGTCTATGAGGGGAACAGGCCTGACACGACCTCGGGCGCACACCGACCCGACGGCTCACACACGTTGCCCACAGTCGAGGAAAACCAAGGAGGTAGGACCCAGGAGACGGCATCACAAGATGGAGAGGCCAGGAAATGAACGTAGCATAAACATAAGTGACACAGGACATACAGATGTCACAACACGGAGGACTTCCCAGAGCACGTAGCAATAGCAAGCTTTTTTGCCATCCGTCTTTATTTACCCATAAACTGTCGCTCTCCTAGACGCGGTCTTTCCGAGTCTTTCTAAGATCACTGTTGACTGAAGGTCTCGCAGTGTGTCCCCAGCTTAAAGCAGATAAACACCCACGTCCAAACCGTCCAGCCCTCGGAACGTGATCATGGCGTGACCATGACGGACGAGCCACTTCCTGCCCCTGTTTTGTTCCGTCTTGTCCTGTGTTTTCCCTGAACTGTTTCAATTGAAGCGACCAGGTCTCGCCCTGAGTGCCGTGGTTTCCGATGCCAGCAGCTGAGCTGTAGAAATTGCTCATCATGGTAGTTGGAGAAGATGGCTGACAGCTGTTGAGTGCGGAGCATGGTAGCAGGCCAGCTGTTTTTTTTCCCGCCATGTGTTTACCCCGTTCAGGAGAACTCCTACCTGCCTGGGCTGGTTTGCATACAAAATTGCCTTTAACAAAAAAAAAGGGCACTTATGTAAAATTGTACTTTTCCAGCCATCAGCGACCAACACCACGGCAATGCAGGATTAGAGGCTGTATGAAATCCTCTTGGTCTTCTACCGTAAGGACGCCGTGTTGTGAGACTGGCTAAAACCAGCTCATAGCAGGTAGCCGAGTCGTCGGCGTCGGCCATGGCGACACACCTCCGCCAGACGTAATTGTATATAGCATGCCACAGCAGAGATGCCTCCAACCTGTTGAGACTTGGCAGTATAGCTCCCACCAGGGTAGGCAGGTAATCCTTAATGTCTGTTTACCCACAATTGCAAAGTGGGCGAGCTGGCGTGCTGATGAGACTGCGTGACGTATCCCTCTCCTCTTTAGCCCTTCACAGATGATTGTTCCATCCATCCTTTATCTCACGTGCCCTGTACCGTAACCATTCTGCTGGTGTCTGTCGCTACCTCGTTCCTAGGAACAGTATTGGACTCCTATCAGCCTAAACTGACTGAGAGACGTGCATCTGACAGTGCTAACTGCTCATCCCTCATGTTGGTGTTTCTAGAAGACCTTATCGGCACGTGAACGCGTCTAATTTCGTAGATGTATATCGCACCTCATTTCATATCAGAGCTGTCGGTACGGCTACATCCTGACTGCATGACATGAAATTCCTCCTCATAGCCGGAGCCTGTGGGAAGCGGCGAAAACCTGTGGAAATGGGGGCATGAAATGGTACGATCCTGCTCACTCCCTCAAACCGGCATAAACCCTCCTTTTCTGCATCACACTTTCATCACACCCCAGCAGCAGCAAAAAAAGTGGGTGGGGGAGGTGGGGGGGGGGGGGGGAGATTACAAAGTGGGCCGTGATTTGAACAGCGAAAACACCAGCGCCGGGTAGAAAGATTAAGAAACATTAGCTATCGACTGAGGTGGCGAATGTGCCGGAGCAGTGGAGATGAAGCGGCGTGTCCCTCTCTCGCTCTGTGTGTGTGTGTGTGTGTTTGTGTGTGCATGCGTGTGTGCGTGTGTGTGCTCGCCGGGTGTCTCCAGGCAGAAGCAACCAGCACACATTCATTGGTCTCCTGCACTTCCCCTCTACCAGCTCAGTGGCTTTCACACTCTGCAGAAACGTGAGCCTGAATAAATTGTCACACGCTCGCAGATTATCTTCCCAGGATGTTATTTTGTGCAGGGAGGATGTTTGAAATGCCAGTCACAGACACGCCGTACCCTCCCCCATCCTCTCTCTCTCTCTCTTTCTCTGTCTCTCTCTCTCTCCCTCTCTCTCCTCCCCACACAGACACACACGCATACGCACAGTCTTTTATAATGTACTGTTGAGCAGCGCTGGAAGAGTGCAGTGTGTAGTATTGCGGAGCTCTGCGGGCTTATAAATTTTTTTGGGGGGGGGGGCTGCTTTTTGAAGTGTGCGAGCACGCCGGCACACATTGTGAGAGGGTGGCGTAACGAGGCAACACGTGAGCCGTTCTCCCGGGGAGACTTTATGGAGAGGCTGATTTACAGCACAGCTATTCACACCGTCCCGCTCCTTCCTCAACGCCCTCCCCTCCGTCCCTTCTCATTGAGCGTCTTCCTCTTTATCTCCTTTCACTGGCCCTTTCTCTCCAGCTCTGTCCCCCCCCATCCCGTCAGCCGCCCCGTTTCTTTTTTTTTTTTTCCATTTTGAAGCATTCATCCCACCCAGCGTCCAGAGGTCCGGCGAGAGATGGGCCGTCCGAGGCGGGGAGGGAGTTGGACTGAGCTCGGCCAAGGCATTGACAGAGTAGTGAGACCCAGCAGGGGTGTGAGCGGCTAAATATAGAGCGCCTCTTTGGAGCCGTGATGATGTCACAGGCCAGAGAAGAGAGTTGAGGCAAACAGGCGAAAGGGAAGGACTGCAAAACTCAGAGCAGCAGTGACTTTTCTTTTACAGGTCGATAGTTAGCCGGGACCTGGCTCTCTCGTTATTTCAGCTAAGACTTAAGACGTTACCGTGGCACTGAAGCATGTAGTTTAGTCTGGCTACATGGATGTTACAAACCAGTGTTAAAGATGTATGTGGATGCTTTGGGTGTGATAGGTGCATAGAGTTATTTTCAGTCATGTTTTGGGCTAAAATCATGACCAATCATCCCCAGGTGTGAGATGAATGACGTGTGTGTCGTGTGACGGACCAGCGACCTGTCCAGGGTGTATTCCCTGACTTCACCCTGTACCTGATCGACTCCAGTCGATCCCTGAAAACCATCAATGCACAACGCGAGTGTTACAAAATCATATGAAGCCGCAGTCTACATGACTTGGCATTTTGTTGATCAGCCCTGGTTTGTTGTGCGGCGCTAACAGTGGATCCTCTGGAGCCTCAGCTGTGGGTGTGTGAAACCACGGACACTGGGTTACAGTCAAATGAATGGAGGAGGACAGCTTGTTGCACTGCAGCAGGATCTGCATGCATACCCTCCTCTCCAGGTCTCCTCTTCTACTAGAAATGTAGCAGTGCGCCCTGGCCTCTAAGGAGATGTGTACCACAGCGAGGCACGTGACTGAAATGTACAGTTAAGGGGTGTGTTACTTTTTTCTAGTAATACAACGAGGCTGTTTTTTTTGTTGTTTTTCCCCTCTTATCGGTGTTGCCTATCGCCGGGTCAGGCCCAGCGAGGCATTCATTGCAATGCGGCAGCTGCAGCACAAAGCCCGGGCCTACTCCTATTGATCCTCAAGCCTGATGGATTCTTTAATACGGGAGGTCGGCTTGTCTGGTTGAGGCAGCCTTACATCATCTGCATTGACTCGACCTGGTCATACTGATGAGCGGGCTGCCTGCGGAGAGCTCCTTCCCGGAGAAAACAACTTCCCCCCAACTCACTCTCCCGACGGGCCGCATGGCGTTCCCATTCAAAGGTCGGAGGTTTAGGAGGTCTGACGGTGACAAAATAAACTCCGCTCGGTTCATATCGCGCTCAGGCCAGCAGGAAATGGATCATGTGCCCAGGGCACATCCAGTTGTGACTCAGGCGTACGCTTAACTCGATCAGACCGGCGATAAAAGTTGTGTGTTTAAGGGACTAAATGCATTCTGCGCCCGCAATTTGGGAGTTTATCCTCTGGTTAATGCCTTTTCTCTGCGACAACAACACCCTTGCTTCGGCAGTTAGCGTCGCCATGGCAACAGTGTCAACGACGGGGAAATAAGCCACACTGAAACGACTTTCATCTCAGGGTCATCTGCGGATGAGCTCACCGGGAAGTCACTGATTTGTTTCGGAGTGCAATTTTTGTGCGTTTTTCGCCAGACACGCAGATAGTGTCTCATCGACATATTCAGGTTTCCACCACCGCTGAATTCTCATGCAAGCAACGGTTTTATCAAAACACGGCTTCTCGAAGACATTCAGAGCCCTTTGCGCTGTATACAAAACTCAGACGCCAGAAAAAGCTCTGTCTTGGCTCAACCGTCGGATGTAAAAACAGACTTGAATCTGCGTCTGCTTCTCTACTCAAGTCCACCCCTTCTACTTGATAGAGTACGCTGATGGACCAAGACAACAGCCGCCCAGGAAGCCCCAGCGCTCTGATGGAGGACGGGTGTTGAGCAATGATTGGATTCTGTGGCACAGGTGAACTGTGAATCAGACTTTCTGGTTCTCCGCCAGGGGTTAGACAGATAATCGACAGTCACTCTCAGGGCCGACCGGGCAGGATTCGTTAATATTCCACGGGACCGGGTCGGCCCTCGGGTCGCCAGATGTTGATTTCTGAGTTGCTGATTGGGCTGCGTACGGGTTGACTCGCCGTGTCTTTGCGTGAATCGGACGAACCGGGAGGCGAGTAGGTTAATTTTTAAACCGAGCGTACTTTCACAGATGAAAGGATTTCATTGTGAATGACGTCGGGGTAAGCGGAGCAGGCCCTCTCTGGACTCTGCACCCGGCCGTTGTGTTGGTAAACACGGTGGTCGTAAAGGTGTAAAGCAGGCTCGCTTTATGACCCGTCTACAGGCCGACGAGGGCTCCATGCTGCTCAGCGCCTCACACCGCCGTGCCTTTTGTTTTCCCCCTCACCATCACTCTCTGCCGTCCAGCCATTATCTCACCCACTTTGTACCTTAACAGTGGTCGCGTGGGTCTTATCTCCAGCCCTCCTTGGGCGTAAACCCGGACGGATCGCCAGTACATCTCTAATTTGTCTCTGGGAAACCAGAGCGCCCGGAGACATGCAAACTCCACTCAGGAAGTACCATTGTTGGACCTGGGTGTCCAACCCAGGCCCTTCATGCTAGGAAGCAACAATGCTAGCCACTTCCACACACTGTGTTGCCCGTACGAAATAACAACAGCTGGTATTCCCAGGCCTGATCCTTCCCTAAACGCTGCAGTGTGGCCATAAGCCATGATACAACTAACCTATATATGATCTTAAGATTCGCTAAAGGATTGCTTTAAGATGTGGGCTGTGTTGTGAAATGAAGGCTCGTTCGGAGCCGATGTGTTCTCGCCCGCTGCCTTGCATGGACCCTGACAGCTTCATCATTTTCACCCCTCGTATGAAAATAGATGGTGGTAACCTACATGAGGTGTTTCTATTTTTCAGCCATTCTGGATTTGGCCTCAGGCGAAGCATAAACCCCATATAATTGTGCGAGTCTGTGTGTGTGGGTGTGTGCATGGACACGCACATGTCCCTCATGTGATCTGATGTAGTGTGACTTTCTTGTGTGGGTTGCTAGGCAACGCGCTGTAGAATTCTCAGTCATAATCTTTGATTTTAGCTCCGAGAGACGGAGAGGCACGAGTGGAGGAGGAAGCAGGAATGAGCGAGCGTTTCAGAGCACGCATGGCTAGGCCCACCAGAAACACTTTGAGTGCCTTAACAAGCTGCAGCCCTCTCATTCTGGTGCCTCTCATCATTCTAATGATTGCTGTGCATTTAAAAAGGCCACCAGAATCCGGTTCTAATGATCGATCATTTATTCAAAGCCATAACAGCGTTGGTTCGGACCTCCATCTCTGTGCGTTTGCTCTAGAATGCTACATGCTACCTTTTTTGATGATGCTTTTGGTTGTGCTTTTCAATAGGAGACACTATAGTTCTCCCTACTGTATCAGTGCCTTAACAGTAACAGTCCCATAGGAGAGCCGGACCCTTTCTGTCAAGTGCTCTCGATTCTCTGAGGAATCAGACGAGGTGTTTACCCTCCGTCCTTATCGGGACGGCATTGTTCTGCCGTGCGTACACTGGTTTCATTTCATCTGACAATCCATATACTTAAAGCATTACGGTCAGACCACATCCAGGGCCTAATGCCGACCTAATCCACTTTCCCACGGTTTGAATATGTTATCTGCAATAGTTAGCGTGTTACTGCGATGTGAATCACAGTGTCACAGTCCCAGTTACCTGCAGCTGAAGACAGGGCTGGCAAGAATGAGTCGAAAAACACACGAGAGATGCTACGCAGGAAGCGGAGCACTGGAAGAGGTGGAGACGGGCTTATTGTGGAAGCAGAATATCCCAGAGTTAAAGAGCAAAGTCGGTGGGCATCGGAGCAGGCTCGCTGAAGAGAATACGGGTGGAAGAAAGAGGCCGAGTGACGGCGCAGAGGTAGTGTGTGTGTGTGTGTGTAGGCTGATGAGCTAGCTAGCACCCTAGCTGTAATGAAAAGCCTTTGTGTGCTTAATAAGAGCGCTGGCAGCGCTCCAGCGGCTCTGGCTAGTGTGGGATTAGGCTTGGACAATCAGGACTGCAGGATCAAAACAAGGGGCAGGAACACCAGGGTCATTCTGCTTGCTAGGATACCATCTGCCCTGCTTGCCTGCCTGCCGCAGTCAGGGGGAGGGGAAAGCGAGAGCACAGAGAGAGAGAGAGAGAGAGCGAGAGAGAGAGAGAGAGAGCGAGAGAGTGGGGGAAGGGCAGACCAGAGCTCCACAGGCAACAA
Source organism: Karalla daura (assembly GCA_029224185.1). Taxonomy (NCBI): domain Eukaryota; kingdom Metazoa; phylum Chordata; class Actinopteri; order Chaetodontiformes; family Leiognathidae; genus Karalla; species Karalla daura. The sequence continues at coordinate 9,447,389 of CM055190.1, forward strand.
CAATGTTGAGGCAGAGCAAGGCAGCTCTGTATGCAGGTCAGCTTTGCTCTGCTCACTTCAGCATGCAGTGCTCTGCGTGCATATGCACAGGCGGAAAACCAAAATGCATGCCCGAGCTAGCGGTGTCATCTGCAAGTGTTTACAGACAGTAACGAGTGCCTGGCGCACCGAAGACTCTCCTGCTCGGCCCCGTCCCGGCATATACAAAATAATGAGGAGAATGCGCCTTTCCCGGCCTGCGTTATTAACACAAAGGCACTTTTGGGTTTGATCTTCACTTGGACTTCAGCCGCTTTCTGACCACTGCTTGATCCGTAACACTATCAATTGCAATAACAGATACGGGGAGTGATATCACCGCGGCGTGCTGTTGTTTTTCTCCTTCCCCTCCCTCTGCTCCACTCGTTTTCTGACTTGGCAGAGGGACGCGCTATAAGAAAAACAGCTCAGGTGGAGGGAGAGCTAGTGTAACAGGGAAAGGCATGCATAAATATGGATAAATGTGTTTGTCTTATTTCTCTTTTGCCGGCGTGGAGGGGTTTCTTGGATGGCTGAGCTGATTGCCGAGGCTCTTCTGGGATCCGGTTTAGTATTCTGTCAACATCGCTCATTCTTGTGGCGAATACGCCAAATCAGAGCAGGATAAATACTGTTCCTCTCCTCTATTTTCTTTCCATAATTTTGCCATTCCCCTCCATCCGGCCCTAGCCTTCTGCTTTCCCCTGCTCCCTCGTCTCAGACACATTATTTCCTGCAGGCCCCATGACACACACTCACTCCCACACTCTCTCTCTCGCCGTTCTCACACACACACACACAGGCAGAGCCCCGAATAGGGGTGGAAGACTCAGTGGTTCAGTCCCCCCCCCACACACCCCCCTTTCCGTTTTTGTCGAATAGATGTGTCCACCAACATGTGCTGCGCTTGGCCTGCTCTCGGTGTTGCTCAAGCAGCCCCTCCACACACCACAAACCAAACTGTGCTGAGCCCTCAGCACACCAGGGCCGTTTGTAGGTTTCCTATCGACTAGCAGGGAGACAGACCCAATGACGGGGCCACGAGACAGGTTGAGGTGAGCAGCCGGGAAGGACAGACAGGCTAAATTGAGGCTGAGGTTTTGGGTGGTGGCTGAGGAAGATGAAGGAGAGAGGGGAGAAGATGATGTAATGTGTAACAATATCCACGCTCTGTGTAAATGCCTGCATGCACCTTCAGTGTGTGTGTGTGTCCATGCATTAGTACTGAGGGCCAGCCTGCTGGCTCTCATCAATAATTCACCAGTCCTTTTAGTGTGCCCCCCCCCCCCCTCCTCCTCCTCCTTCTCCTCCTCCTCCTCCTCCTTACATCCCCTCCCCCAGCTGCCTCCTGTGTCCTCCTGCTTTCCCCTAACCCCGTGTCCTTTTTGCCCATCCTCTAAACACCACCCAAAAGCATTCACACACACACACACACACACATACACACACACACACTAGTCTATAATACTTGCTGTGGTCTTGTTTTCCCATTCTCTAAAATCACCAGCCAGCACTGGGCCATGTCTGCGTCCCTCCACCTACCTCCAGCGGGTATGCAGACATGCACGCCTCTGTTTGCCTGATATTATCCGGTCTACGGACTGGGAGTCACGACAGGGCCCTATCCCCAGAGAATCTCTGTTTATGTGTGTGTGTGTGTATGTGTGTATGTGTGTGTGTGTGTGTGTGTGAGAGAGAGAGAGAGAGAGAGAGAAAGAAAGAGCAGGGAGCTGGTAACGGGATGTTTTCAGAGAGGTGACGTAGACGGTTGTTTTGGTTGCAGCCATCCTCTAGTGGATGGCAGTTTACAGCTCTTTGGCAGAGCTCCCGTGGCCGCATTTACTGGTGATGCAGCACAAAACAGAAAGAGAAAGGAAGGAGACTGTGGAGGGTTAGGGTTGGGGGAGGGGGGGGGGGAGTTCTTCCTCTCTTTATTGCTGGATTTTGTTTACAGGTCATTTTTCTTCGTAATTTAGTTTGTCCCCCGGTTGTATAAATGTGACTGTGTGCGTCGCCCAGACCTAAGCCTCTCCACTATACTACAAAATGTGGCTCTCATGCTTCTCATCTCACAGCGAGTATGCCCTGTCCCGTCTTTGGTGTAAACAAGGAAGATCTTGCTCTCAGAGGTGCTCCTCTGTCTTCACGCGGCAAAGTAAAATCTCTCTCATTGTCATTCATTCGGCCCGTGTAAATGAGGAGGCGACTGTTAATAGCCCCGTCGGCTCCGATCTGCAGACCGTTTCAACTGCAAATGATGTGGCGCTGCGTTTGAATACTAGGCTGTTGTATTGTCCCACTTCCAGGATGATAACTTTCCCCTCTGTTACCACTTTTCCTTGTTCTCCTTTGCTTTCCCCTGAGTGCCTCCCCACACCCCCCCACCGCCCCCCCCCCTCCCTCCACACACACACACATGCACACCTCCTTTCTCCCAAACGCAGCGGCCCAGCCTAGGCCCACATGTAGTGTGAAAACGGCTTCATTGTATTGGAAAAGCTGTGGGAGGGACAAAGGAGGAGGAAGCGGGTGCAGCGGTGGAGGTGATTAGGAAAGCAGATCTGCGTCCCGGCTTCAGAGGCAACTGGATCTGTCTCCGCAGTGCTTATTGATCAGCCAGGAATATTGCCAGCTTCCCTGGCATCGGAGCGCAGCTCCTACATCATGCAGGCGCCGTCTCCGCTGCTTATCATTTTCTTGAGGTGCGCTGCCTGAATGTTGATGTGTGACCGCCCCCCCCCCCCTCTCCAGCTCGAGCCTTTGCTTTCAGGGTAGACTTTTTTTTTTTTTTGGAAATACGCTGCTTTGCTTTCTCTGTTTGCCATGAAGTGTGGAGATCAAGGCAGACAGCAACAGTGACTGCCATTGTATTATTTAACTCCCTCTTTCCTCTCCTCTCATTTTCTTTTCCATCCTAATGTTATCTACCCCCTCTTGCTTTGCTTTTTTCCTCTTCCCTCCCTCCCCGAGAGAAGGCGCATACAGAAAACACTTTGATATGCGGAAGGAATCTCTCCCACCCCCCACCCCTTTCTCTCCCTCTCTCTCTCTCTCTCTCCCTCCCTCTCTCTCTCTCCCTCTCCCCGCAGCCTATGTAGGTCATCATGACTCACTCCTTTATGCTTCAAAAGCCGGATCCCTGCTCAGTTGCTCTATCTTGAGCCCTCTCACGTTTAGCGTTGTGTAAGAGGAGTGTGTTTGACTGTTTGAGTGTGCAGGCGAGCAAGCTGCAGAGCCACCATTTCATGTTTGGAAAGGTTTTTTTTTTTTCTTGGCTAAATTTGTACCCAAGAATGCCACGCATGTTAATTTTGCATGTTTAGTTTGTTTTTTTCTTTTTGTGGACATTTTTAGCAGGAAAAACAAACATACGTTACGACAAACACTCGTGGCTGCCTCTCTTCATATCTGTACACTGCGTTCGGTTTGACCTATTGATGAATCCATTAACTTCTGCAAACACTTTTGGAGGTGTTTCAGAAATGAGCTTTGTGTGTAGATTTTAGAGGTGGGTGAGATTGTAATACGTTTGGTGTTAAGTTCAGGCAAGAAGCATATTTAGGGTCTTACTTCATCTGTTCGCTTTCAAGGCGCAGCACTTTTGATTGATATCACACATGCTCTTAGTTTGAAGCCCGGATCCATTGCGTGACCATGTTAACAATCCAATAGGGTCAAATCCAGGCCATTGCTCTCTGAACATCTGTCGGTGGTGCTTGCTTTTACTAGTCCTCCAGCCGGGCTGCTACCTGTAGTCGGACTGGCTCAGTGTGTGTGGAGCCACGTTCAGGCGTGGAGGGGCAGCTCCTTCAACACATGGCAGTGAATCTGCATATGAATACTGCCTTCTGCCTCCCAGCCCTGACTCTGACCCCCCCACCCCACCCCCACCCCACTCTCCACACGCACACACACCCCACCCCCTACAACATAACAAACAGCGGCCTTTTGACATGCATTGTCTCGAGATGGAATTTTTTCAAAGTTGGAAATCTTTAATTTGGCGTCTGTTGATTAGATGAGTCCAGATTGGCCGTATCAACATCCCCTTCCCGTGCAGCGTGCGCTTAAAGGGCTACGGTGACGTGCCATGGGCCCGTTAGTGAGGGCCAGACCTCACCAGTTCACTATCCTGACCCAGATCCCAAATGGCCCTAGCGTGTCACATGTGTGTCCTTTTGTCCTCCTCTCTCCGGGGCTGCTTTCATACACGCCAGACCTTGGACGGAGAAAAAAAGAGTGCGTGGGGAGGTGAAGGGGGGGGGGGATTTTTTTTCTTTTTTTGATGAGTCACTCAACCGAACACAAACAGAAGGAGGGGTGAAGGAGGGAAAAAAAATACAATGGCCAAAAACCTTGCCCCCCCCCCCCAACCAAGTGCTTCCTGAAAACACTCTCGATATTACATCACACGCACCGGCGGCTGGCGGGCCGGAGTAGTTCTGATGGTGGTCTGCCGCTGCACACAACACTGTGCTGCCTCGCTATTAAAAAAAAGACATCCTGAGAGCACATTAAAACTGCCAGGCAAGCACCATGGGGGTGGTGTCGGGGGTGGGGGGGGGGGGGGGGGGGGGGGGGGGGGGGGGTGGAGTAGGGGGTGCATCTGTGTGCAAGATGAGGAGGGGGCTGGGTGTGCCATAGTAAAATGGAAGCTTTGTGGAGGAAACCTGAGCAGGCTGGGTTTCGGGCCCGTACATTCACACGTGTGTATCATCTCTCTGCTTCTCCCTGGCCTCAATGCAGCCCTTGTCCTGTGGGCTGCCTCGCAGCACGGGACTGCCACTCTTTGACTGGTCAGACTCAGCATTGACAAGTGACTCATCTTCACTACCTCCGTCCACGACGGGAGCCACGCGGAGGCTTGCGGCTCCCCGCTCTGCGCCGCCCCGGCCTGGCTTCGCCTCCCTGCCCGTAGTTCAGCGTTTTCCATCGTGTCATCTTCGTGGACGTCCACGTGTAATTTTAGTGTGTTTACGGCCCTGATAGATAGGAAAGTGTGCCGGCGGTGTAAACTTTCCAGACTGCGCCAGAAGGTTTTCCGTCGTGACGTTGCATTTCTATCCAGTTGTTTTCTCCCTCCTCTGTCTCCCAAGCTCATCTTCAAAGTAAGTTTTCCATCACAGAGTAGGCGTTTGCACTGGGCCATCAACAGGAAATTCCACCCTTGCAGTGTGGGGGTAGGGGATCGCTGGGAGAGGAGTGAGGAAGATCAGGAGTTTGTCTGGCAGCCTGTTGAGAGCACCCAAAGGTCTCTGAATGCTCGGGTCTGCATGAGAGCATCCTCTCAGCAGCTGAATAGGAATCTCAAAACGCCGCCTTTCGTATTTTCGCTCCGACGTTTCTTGGGTTTATTCTCTGGGTTATTATTATTATGTTTGCCACAGTTTTGGTTCTCAGTTTGCAAACATATTGCTTTGTTTTGCTGAAACCATCGCTGTTGCTGAAATGCCTAAGCTATAGCCCCAGCTTAGAAATACGTGGAAGCATGAAAGAAGTATAAACCCAGGTATTTGTTCTGTAGGAATACAGGATTTGAGCTCTCTGTTGAATCAATAGTAAGATCCCATGCATCCTTGAAAACCTCATGGAAAACACAGCGAAAATGAGAAACAAACGAGAACGTCCTGGATTTCTCCCCTGTCTGTGTTATGACAGTTTGCACATGCTAGCTGTTTGATCGTGGACGTCTCCATTTATCAGCGTTAACGTGGAACAACACTGTTGCTGAGGCTCGTCGATGGGGAAAAGGTAAAGCTGACAAACAGCACAGGACGGACGTGACACACTGGGTTTCATCAGGGAGACGGCCCGTAGCCAAGAGCGAGTACTCGTTATCAAAAGGAAACATAAAATAGGCTGATCTGATCTTTTGCCAACTCTCAACTCTAACTGGATTTATTTTACTCCAGTTGGTAGAACCAGCTGTTCTGGGGGAATCGGTGTCCCTTGGATGCACAGATATGGTCGCATGGACGGGGTCTGAGGCTCGGCGTGGAGCGCCCGCTCCCAGACGCCCGGGCCGCTGGTGCAGCATCGGGAGAGAACGCCAACGGGACGCAGCTCTGCTGGGATGCCCATAGCAGCGCTTTGTAGTGGCGCTCTGGAACCAGACGGCTGGCCTGAGAGCGCCACCCAATCACATACATCTCCATCTCTGCCCTTTGGTTGCATTATCCCAACATTGTTGGGTAATATTTCTGTATGGGTATCGTCTGCATTCAGTGTAGGTAAATCTAATGTTGTCTAAAGTCGCGGCTGGCTGCCTATTGTCCAGATGTGTAATGTTTGAGTTAAAATTGCTTAATATTAATATTCACGTGGCCGAAATTGGAACATGTCACATGTCCTGTCGCTGCACAACAGGAGTGGCCGCTATGCATTGCTCCTGACCATGCAGGACATTATCATTAAAGGTCTGCGGCGGTTTTTGAATTCATATCAAAGGTTTGTGTCTGGTAATAGCCTTACAAAATGGGGGAATGGAAAAGGGAAATGGCCCAAGCAGGGAGAGGCTGCTGTTTTCTATTATTATATGATTCAATCCATTTCTCCTTGTAATACATCCTCTTTTATTCCGAGTCCTAGTCCCCTCACATGAAAACAGTTTGTGTTACCTCTGCGGTAGGGCTACACTGGGTTATGGCATAAAGCTTTAATTGGCTAAATTGCATGCATATGTTGATAGCTGTAGTCTGGATGTGCGTTTGTGCGTGTGTGTGCGTGTGTACACAAGCTCAGATGCTAAGAAGTGATACCTTGTGAACACAGGAAGACCATTTCCCTCAGGGCAGTGCCTCTTTCAATTATTACAGTTTCCATTTCAGACGAAGATTTCGAGCCACGTGCGCGCGTGCACGCACACACGCACGCACACAAACAAACTGCCTCTAATGCGCACGCACTTATACGAAGACATTAGCAGACGTTGATTGAGAACATGCAAAGCGTGAAAACCGGTTGTGTGGTGCTGTTTGTCCGGTTGCGATGGGATATCCAGTTTTTCATACTGTGCTGTTTATTAGAGGTTCTGTTTACAAGGTATGTTCTGGGAGGCATCCACGAGGTATGCTCTTGATATGCACGCTTTGTACTCTGCCGCAGATTTAGGTCCAAACCGGCAAGCAGGTTTGTAGGAGTCGGGTAGGACACCGCTGAAACACCTTGATGGCAGGAGGCGTAATGAAAGGACGGATGGTGTTGGTGAGAGGCAGTCAGTGATGAAGGTGAAAGACACTCCTGACTCTGATTGGCTGTTTCTGGCCTGGAGCGGTGGATTCCTTTTAGTAGACTTAAGAGGTTATGAGAGGAGCCAGCTCCACAATTCACTCGCCAAGAGTTAAGGCTGTATCTGCGGTCATGGTTTGAGGTAGTATTGATATCTACGAGCCAGTGAGAGATTTTTTACCCCACCGATGGGCTGAGGTGGAAGGTGACCTTTTCAAGATGTCACTTCAGTTTCTTCTTTGTCTGAATGGCCAGCATTTGGTGTCGTGGCTTTCATATGACCACAGATCTCAGTGATAGTGTCTTGAGGTGTCCAGGACAACACTTGGTCGAACCGCTAATTGGAACCTCTCCGTCTTATCGGATGCGTTCATCGACAGTTGTGTTATGAATGGCTGTGGCTGAGCCACAAACCCCACTGTCTTTAATTTGTCTGGCTGTAACTGACGCTCATCAACGCTGTGATCTGAAAAGAGTTGAGTTCGCACAGCCAGTCAACAACCACAGCGTCTACCCTTTGACTCAGGTGGCTATTCCAGCTGTATGGAAAGCATACAGTCCAGTGTAGGTGTGATTCAGAGGCCTGCTTCCCTCTCCTCTCGCTGCTGTTCCTCATAAGTAGAGAATAGCCTCGCTACCACAGCCTCAGTTTTGGGTTGGGCAGTTTTAAGTCTGAATGGCGCACCGAGCCGGGCCTTTTTTTAAAAAAATAGAACAGTGTTGATGAAGTTATTTTCTTCAGCTCGCCTCGTTTGTTAAGTGAGTTTAACCTCCCTCGGTTGAAGCGGGACCGGACTAATTCCTCGGTTTTAGCCGGTCAAAACTTCAAAGACATCACGGAGTCAGCGCCGAGTCCCTCCAACTTTTCAACGCCACAACACATCGTTTGGACACATCATTTTGAATGTTCACGGGCAATTTCGTGTGGGGAAATCGGGGTACAATGCCCCCATGAACTCCTGCCTCTGAGACCCCGCCGATTCGTGAGCGCCGGTCCTGCGTGATGAAAGTGAAGTGTGAAAAGAAAAGGACTCGGACGTTCTTTCGAGCTCTCAGCCTGTTTTTGTTTTTTTTTGTTCTGGGAAAGTCAGACTTGTCAGACCGGATCTTCACCCTCTTACCCGGGGGCGAAAGATACGAGCGGGAATCGAGCGGGATGGGGACGTACGCACGTGCCCCCGCCGTATCCTCGGGCCTGGCATCGGCTCCCTGCCCCCTCCGCGGGCAGGCTCCGCCCCAGCCCTCAGCTAGCTTGTGCTCTGCAGTAGCAGGCCTTTCATCCCTCCATCCCTCTATCCCTCCATCCGGCCCTGCCCAGTGATTTATAATTCATCTGGGATCCTGCCTCCCTCCACCCCTCTGCGCCAGGACAGCATTAACATTCTGTTTGGTCCCCCGCTACACTGCACCCACGTGCCATGTTGTGTGTGTGTGTGTGTGTGTGTGTGCGTGTGTGAGGAACGAGCCCCAGCCGCTGAGGTTCCATTTGAAATGCTTGTGCGTGTGTGTATGTGTGTGTGTGGGGGTCTGCCTTTGTGAGGATCGGGTTGCTCGTCTGGCCGTCTGCTGCCGGCCTCTCCTGTCGGTTCGTCCCGTCTTTGCATCAGCCCGTCGCTCCTCCCAGGCCCGGCCTGGCGACGGAGAGGAGGGTGGCGGGGGGAGGCGGGGGGAGGCGAGGGCGGCTCCGTCTCACGGGGACCTCCACCGCGGGCTCCGTCTCCTCTTCCCGGCGCCCTCGGCGGCGCTGAACTGCGCCCGAGCGATGAAACGTGTCACGTAAGCACGGATCCGTTTGTTAGGCCGCAAACAATGCGCCAGTGCGCCGGTCCAAACCTACGCAGATTCTGTTTGTTTTAGAGCAGAAAGGTGCTCAGTTGTCCTCTCATATTGTTCCTTCTCCCAGGTCGCTTCACCTCAGAGTTTTGTGTTATATTACGTATGTTGCATATGATTCTTTTGGCACTTTGGGCTATTTATATGAAAACAGTTAAAGGAAGTACACAGTAGGTAGAGTCCCTGGAAATTACCCAGAGCCCCTGTTTTTTCTCCTGTTTTGCCTCTGAATCGATGCCATTGACGGCGCGCTGGCCGACGGTTTGACATCGGCAGGGCAGCGTTTGTTGTGTCTTTGAATTTCTTTACGATCTCGCTTTGCCGTCTCGCATCATCCTCAGCCCCGGGGGTTGATGAATCTGGCTGTGCAGATCCTAACAGCTCTGCTGTTCTGCTGCGGTCTTCCCACGGCCGTGTGTCTGCACCAGGACGTATGGCTTTTCACCATCGTGTCCTGCAGCCTCTGTGTTCAATCAGTCACCCCGCACGGATGTCCTTCAACGTTGCTGTTGTCCTAAGAGAATCGTGTAGGGACTCGGAAAAAAACCCCCCACTGTGCAATCACTCTGCAAAAGTGGAATTTCCTCCAAAAGCCATAGGAACTGAAAGCTATCGGTGCGAAAGACACAAAGTGGTTTTGGTCTGTCGGCACATTGGCCGTTTTGATTGGGGTTTTGATGGTGATTCATGTATTTTTGGAGCCCGCTCTCAATGGCCGTCCCGAGAGATTGCCGGTTTTTTTTGTCCGCTCCGCAGCTCTTTTCCAGCAGATAGCATTGCACCGCCACTTCTCCGCTCATCTTTTTGCTGTTCCGGTGAGCAAGCACTGGTATCTGCCATGTCGTACCTGATTGGATTTTTTATTTTTTTATTTTTTTATTTTTTTGCCAACCCTTACCCAGGCTTCAAACCCACATGCGAGTGCGTCCAGCATCTTCAGATACCGCTCCTTTGCCGTAGTGACTTGCACTGACTCCTGATGGGCAGAGGCAGGTTGCGAGACGATAATCCCTGGGATAGTTTTGGAAGTCCAGACATTCTTGTGTCGGTATTGATAATATTGTGGCCGTTTCAGACAAGCAGGCGGGCCCATTATCTTTCCAGTTGGAGTAGATTAGAGGCGAGGCACAGTGGTGGGGGAAAAAGCTCTCGGTTCTAGTCTTGTTTTTACTGGCAGGACTGTGTTTGGATCACAGATGAGAATTTGTCTCATCCTATGTAGGCCACAATAGTGAAGTGTCAAGACTGTGTTTTTGCTAATTTCTTACCTTTTAGCATTCATTTTATTCATGTTGGGTACTCTGCGGATACTTGGTGGATGCAAGCTAGTTGTAGTTGGAGTCTCTAGGTGTCCCTAGGTGTGTGTGTGTGTGTGTGAGACTTGAATAATTTGTGTATGTGTGATGGCCTGGGGACCTGTCCAGGGTGCACTCCCAGCCTTCCCACCTATGCTCCACGCCGTGACATCTCAGAGGCACCCAGACAGAGGCCCGATGCGAAACGGATCGGTCGCGATGCCGGGCCGCCCTCATCTTTGCGGTCGAACGTGTTAATTACAAACTGCCTCGGACAGAGTCGCCTGTCAAATTAATGCGCTGTAGGAAGACAAATTAGTGCGAAGCGGAACAAACGCCAGATAACAAATCTGTGATGAGCCTGTTGTCGTCTGGGATCAGAGAGCTCCACGCAGACTGGCGCGTCTGAGGTGACACCGGTGCTTCTCCTCAACCAGAGCCCCCATCTTGGTCGCCTCACAGCGCATCCAGTGTGCTTCGGAAGTGGGCCACTTCCTAAACGACGGCGGTCTTTTACATCATGTGTGTGTGTGCGAGGCGGAGGCATTGTGATGTTCAGCCGTGGAAAGGTCATACCCACCCTCGCCGCCTCGCCTCCCCTGCCTCTCTCACGGCGTTCATTATCCATCCCGGCTCTCTCCCTCTGCTCTGCATTTATTTTTACCTCCTCACGTAATCCTTAATTAATGCAGATTCAGTCACCGCACCTCTCATTCTACTACCATGCACAGCGACTCGTACACATACACACTCACTCATTCATGTTCCCTCAAGGAGGCGCACACACACACACACACACACACACACACACGTTCAATCATTTATCTCCTCTGCCAGTCTCTTGCAGTAGCATAATGAGCTAGATCACACACACACGCACGCACGCGCGCACACACACACACACACACGCACGCCCACATCTTAGCACCATGCACACTTAACTGCAATAGGCAGATGGGGCAGCCCCGTTCCTACCTCACAACTGGCACGTCCTGCGCCCAAACCTAGAAAAGAAAAGAAAAGCGCTCGCCAACAAGTAGGAGCCATTAACCAGCTGCGTCTGATGGGCCTAAATGAAGATGATCATTAATAAAGACCTATGTTCATTTCATCGAGATCATTCTATAGAGCAATGAATGTGCCTTCAAATCACTGCCTCGTGTTTGAGTCTGAAGTTGGACCTTTGGGTCCAGGTTGGAGATTATATTACAGTTTCCCAGAGATGTGTGAATCGCAGGTATTTCATAAGCACGCCAGGAATGAAGTCAGGCCGGCATTTCACTGCTTTTTCTCGACGCGGGATGTTGAAAGGAAATGCGATGCGTTTTGCCGTCCGAGGTGCTAAACTTAGACGGAGCCCATTGGGCGGAAAACGGCATTACCTAAATGAAGTCTGGTGGCGTTTCAGAGCCGAGCCCTCCCTTCTAATGGCTCCCCGGAGCCATGGGCACTGAACGCTGACGTCACGGGTGCGATCGGCGTGATCGCCCGAGTGTGAAAGGCTTCAGGAGAATCTAGCAGCACTTAAAGCCAGCCCCACTGTTTGGCTCTGATGCTTTCATTTAGGTCTAGACTAATGGCATTACTCTGCATTACCCATCTGTATGACCGGCAGGGTTAGCTGCCCTGCCTCATCTGACTTTCCTGTGTTGTTTCTCTACCCATGTTGTTTTTACTGCATCTTCTGATGCTTTTTCTGATTCCCGACGTGCCACGCAACAGAGTTGAATGCTCTTTAAGTTCTTATATTTAAGTATAAGGTGATATTTCCCCTTGACTCTTAACTGGATCTGTTCAGCCTCTTTTTAAAAATCGACTCCACAGCTCTAGCACGGCTCGGCATGTTTTTTCTTCTGCTTCTGGGCTAGTACCTGGTCGCTGGTCCCATGCCGGTAGCCGTTTGTTGCACATTCACATTTCCTCATATCGTGTTTTGGGGAGGAGTTTGTTGAGCCGCAGGCTCTGAGGCGGAGCGGTGGAGCGGCTCCCTGCAGTAGCGGCCTCTGACTGTGTCAGGAGAGACCCCGTCCGTAGTGGTGTCAGACAGGGAGAAGGGCGCAGGGAGCCAGCCGATGGCAGGGAAGACGCCTGGAGGAAGCCGTGGCTCCGCTGTGGCTCCGCTGTGGCTCTCCAGCCCAGCGCCGGGCCGCCTTCCACAGAGGTTGTGCTCAGTGCTCAGCGACACGCTATATGCCTCGTGGTCCAGCGTACCTGCTGCACACCAGCACACTGCTGCAGCATGCCTCTCGTGTCACTCAGTGTTGGTGTGTCCCAGTCTGTGTTGTTTGTAACGTCAACTGCAGCAATGTGCTCTTATGTCCCTGTACACACGCACTGCCGTTCTTTAACTTTGCTTGAAATACTTCTATTTGCCCGAATGGCACTTTATCTCTTGTTTTTCTGTCATGTTATGACTACTACTTCTACTACTACTACTACTACTACTACTGCTACTACTACTACTACTAGTGCTACTGTTACTACTACTACTGCTACTACTACTACTACTAGTACTACTTAGTGTCTTCGTAAAAATGTCACAGCAGATCCTTCTAAGCTTGGAGTTACCAAGTTCTATAAGACGGTTCAAAATCAGTTCTCTCAGGACCTGGAGGATTACCTATTGTGATAAGAGGCTCATACGCCTTGGTTGCAGATTTTAGCCATTAGTAAGCTTGTCGGATGGTTGTATCACCAATTTGAAAGACACAGACTGTGTGAAATGTTTTAACGGACGTTGGAGATTCCACGTGAGGAAATGTTCGGCACCGATGCCGGCTTTCTGGACTGTTTTGTCTATGATCTAAATTCAGCAAGCTGCTTAGTGCGGATGCAGCTCAGGGGTCATGCTGGAAGTGGCTAGCCACGGAGCTGCTGGGTAGTGAGCGCCACACAACCACACACACACGCAGCAGATAACAGGCTAAGCTGGGCCAAACACATTCTACCTGGAATCCTCACAGTATGAGTCAAGAAGGAGCGAGGGTATTCAGTTGAGAATGAGGAAGTAGCCCATGAAACAACAATGCTCTAGCAGGAAGAACTCTTATTCTGGAGCATTTCATCCTTTGTTCTGCGTGATTACGATCCTATCAGCTTGGGTCGGATCCTCCAAAGATACGGATGTTCTTTCCGTCATTACTGCCTGAAAGCCATATGGTTAGAGTTGAACATTTGATAGCAAAGGTATGAAGAAGAGGTGGTTTCAGCTAACGCCTCTCATCTCAGCCAGAGCCATTTTGCAGGTCATGTGGTGGCTGTGATGCAAACCAATACCGATTGTTTTCTTGATGGTGTGTTTTCAGGAATAGACGCATGTAAAGTGACTCTAGACAAATGGCTAAATTGTGTTTCTATGGCACAAAGAGGTCTGTGAATGGGTGAAATGGCTCTCGGACAGTGCTCCAAAGGTCAAAAAGTGATTGAATCCTCATTGCTTGAGGTTGATATGCAGAGGCACTCTTCCATCAATAGGTTCCCTCTCTCCGTTCACAGCTCTTTCACTAGCCTCTCTGATAGGCCTGCATCTGTCTCATCCCTGAGTTGCTAGGCAACAGGCTTTCCGTGTGTGCATGCGTGGCTGTGCTGGGCTCGCACATACACATCGCTGTGGCGGTGTCAGGGTTTTGCCGTGAGAGAGGGAGAGGGATGTTGAGAACAGAGCGAAACGCAGATGAGAACGAGCGAGCAGCGCTCTGAGAGGAGGAGAGGGGGAAGAAATGAGAATGAGTCAGAGCACTGATGAAGCCGGGGGACTGGAGAGGAGGGAGCCAAAAAGCACTAGATTGTTTCTGGCCTCTCCTGCAGCCTAGCTGCATATATATACAGGCCTGCCACTATCTTAGCGAGGTCACTGGCAAAGACGGCATGATTTACCAGAATGGCAGGCAGGCAGGCTGCGAGCGCCGAGCTGTTATTGGATGGAACGGAGAGGTGTAAGGGAGAGTGAACGTGCTCAGAATAGAAAATCAGAGTGATTGGATTCCTCCCCACATCTCACTCGTCTCTTGCTCTCTCGACTCCCGGAGCCGTATGGATAATAGGACCACTCCCCCCACTCCCATTTCAAATACATTTTGTAGTTCCCAGATACCCTTGTGAATCACCTGCTGCTCAGCGTGACATTTAAAGCGCGGCACCCTTTTATTAAGCGGCAGAAGAAATGAAAAAGGAGGCGCGTTCGGCCAAACCCAAAGCAGGGCCGGGGCGAAAACAGTCCGCAGCTTTAGCGCGACACTGTGCACCTTCTCTGGCTGTTTTTTCCGGAGCACACAGCTCCCGCTCTAGCATGTTTCATCTCAGGGCACCGTGTGTGTGTGCGTGCGTGCACGTGTGTGTGTGTGTGTGTGTGCGTGCATGCACGTGTGTGTGTGTGCGTGCACCTGTTTGTGTGTTTGCATACAGGTGTCGGGCTCCTCTCTCTCTCTCCCTCTCTCTCTCTGCGCAGGTTTATAATGAAGTGAATGGGCCCAGGTCAGGGACTGAGCAGCCATGCCGGGCTGCGGTTGCCAGGATACCGGAGCCGAGCCGAGCTGGCTTTATTTGCACACCAAACAGGCTAGCTAGCCGCCGCCGCCGCTGCTGCTGCTGCTGCTGCTGCTATCCTTCCATAGACCGCTCTCCTCTCGTGGCGTGTCAGTTGACACAGGCAGGCCAGGGCTCACGCAGGAGTAAAGGATGAAACCTTCGTCTTACGCGATTGCCCGTGAAAAATCCTAGTATTTCTCTCAGCAGTTGAAATGGGTTTCAGAGAGAAGAGACGCTTGACCATTGAGAACCTCTTCCCATCGCTGAAGCCGTGCTAAATTTAACTTGCGGTTTATTTTGAAGGTGTTGCCGCGGCAAGACCGGGCCCGCGGCAAGTGATCATTTTTACATTTCTTCATGATCGTTTTCCCAATTCATTGATGGCTCTATAGGGTGTCACTGTCAACATGACAAATGATGTGTGGTTCACAGGTGAAATCATGCTGAGTTTACTGCCATACAGGACTAAAGAGATCAGAAAATATAAAAATGTAAAAAGCCGATATCAAAGAATTTTAATTTAGTGAACTTAACAACACCATAACAATGTTCTCCCGTCATTCAATGCGTTGCGGGTGAAAGCCTTTGACTTTGGAAGGGGGCAAGACGTCTCCGCACGAGCATCTCTGGCATGAGGACACTGTGACCCGCGCAGCATTTGCCTCACTATTTATGTTCCCGTGTGTAAGCCGCCGCATATCTGCTAACCGGCGCAGATATCGGTTGACCGGCTGCCAGGGCGTGTGTCCGATGGCGCAACGGGCGGCGCGGCCGGCCGGCCGGCGAGGTGCCCATCCCCGGAGGCAGCTGCCGCGCTGCTCAGCTGTCGCCCCGGGAAGCGGGAGGCGTGCGTCTGTGCCGGGCTGGGAGTGGCCCGGGGCCTGGAGCGCACCTGCACCTCTGCGCTCGCCCCCCCCCCCCCCCCCCCCCCCCCCCCCCCCCCCGCGTCTCTGTGCGCGAGCTGCTCTCCGTACGTGATCGGCGTCCGTGTCTGTGCAGGCAGTCCTGGTTCTGTGTATTTTTGGCACGGCCCAGGCCGGGCGCCTGTCGATCTCACGTTTCTGCCCCTCCGAGCCCGTCCATTTTAGACATGGGTGTTAGACTCTCCGAAGCGTCCTGAAACTTTGACGGTACGTGGCGAGCCCCCCCCCCCGAGCTGCTCTGACGGCAGCGTTCGCATGGCCCGCCTGGTGCATCTCTAATTCTCAGTGCGGCAGAGGTCGGACCGCTGAATCTGGATTCCTGGAGTGTAGCCGTGTTTGATGCCTCGCGCTTTTAGCACTCTGTTGACTTCTGTACACGCACAATAACACACCCTCCCATTCATACGAGAGTGCACGTATTGGTGCTCATGCTTTTGCGGCAGTCACACCTATTCACAGCTTTACAAGAGCAGATGCGATCTGTCATACTTAGCACAGGACCTAGAAGATGGAACTGAAACGGTAAAAAAATGCCCAGTGCTCATCTTTCCATTACAACTTCCCTCGTCAAATTTTTAACTGCTATACATATAAACCCCGTAGGCTTGGACACCAGTGTCTTCACGCATCTTAAATCATGGAGGCTGGTTCCACTGTCATCCAGATGTGAGCGTGCTGGTGTTGTGTATCGGTGCATCTGTGACTGTGCACACACTATGCTGCAATATGCTGAAGTGTTGGCCTCTATCTGACCGCAGAGGGAGTGGCTCGCAGGATAGAGAGGATGCTAGAGAGGATGGAGAGAGGGAGAGAGAGAGAGAGAGAGGGGGAAAGGAATGGGAAGGCATAGCAAGAAAGGTGTCTGTGTGTGTGCGCGCGCCTGCTCGTGTGTCTATGCGTGCGCGCGTGTTTATATGCAAGCCAGAGAGAAGGGATGGATAGTAGTACTGGCAGGTCCTGTCCTTCATTTGAAAGAGATTGCTTCTCTGGCTCAGCCCTCACCACTTCCTCCTGCAGTCATCATCTCTACGGCCAAGTCCTGCCTGCCTGCTGCAGGGTGTAGAATAGGTTTTTGTCGTGAAATGTCGCTCTTCTATATTCTGATCACCATCTATAGTTATTAGTGGCATAGCCCATGTAAGACACCTCATGTATTTATCTTACCTCCTCTGCTTTGCACCATGATGGTCCTATGAAGGTCTGCTCCTGTGTGTACCACAGGGTACACACACCATTCACTCTCATACACACCTAGGAGTAATTTAGTCTCCTCTCATCATTAACATGCAGATTCTCAGACTGTAGGTACTGTCTACTGTAGTACAGGGAGAATGGAGAACCCATGCAGACAGGGTAGAATCTGACTCCCGATCTCAAGGAGAACAAGCATCTGAAGATGATGAACAATATAAAGATTATGACCCTCGTTCTGTGCCTCAGATCATTAAAGCTACTAATGTATGATAATAAAAACCAAAGACCACACCAGCCAAAGGGACACTGATGTGGAGCCTGCATGATAGTCAACCATCGTCTGGCAACAGCTCTGTGAATATCTCCGTCGAACACTATCATCGCTGATGGGGATGATATCAGTTTAAGAAGACTTTTTTTTGTATTTATGTGATGAGCAATACCCAATAGACACCTTCATGGAAGTATTTATAGTATGAGTCGTTATACGCTCCTTACTGTTTGGTTTCAAACATCATGATGGTGTGTAACCATTCAAAAGCATGAGATCAACCCTCTTCCTCCTGGATTATACACAAAGAGTTCAAGACAACCGACTGCTGATTTCCTCCATCTCCAGGGCACAGCCCGGTGGACCGGTCACACTGTTAGCAGTCTGCATGTGTCTGGATCAGCCCGGAATTACAACAAGGAGATTACGCCTGCCGCGTTGGACAGGGTTTCCTTTCCCCGCGTGCGTCTTTTCTGCCGCGGCCCGCGGACGCCGTTCTCCCGCATTTCACATGTCAGCGAAACGTCCCGTTGTCATGGCCACCCGTCATAGTAGTCCTGAAATAGTGTAGCGATTATTGTTCCAGAAGCCCAGCTGACCCAGTTTCAGACGTCTGTGTGTGTGTGTGTGTGTGTGTGTCGGCGCACGCTTTGTTTATTTCAGAGCAGTCGACCTTCCTGCCACTTCATTTGGTGTGATGAGAGGTAGGAGGTTAGGGGAGAAGGGGAGTGAGCGGCTAGCCGTAGCACACTGGGGGAGTAACGCAGATGAGAGGAGAGGGGCCGGCCGCCCTCACGCCTCCCTTCCCCGCACGCCAGTGGAAGAGGAGCGGCACATCCTCTGTAGCTGTGCGCCTCCCCGGTTGGCTGGCTGGCTGTCTTGACTTGACTGACTTGACTGGAGGGATATAAATAGCAGTCTTTGAATAGGATAACTGCAGAGGGAAGGGAAAGAGGGCGGGGGAGGAGGGGGGGGAGGGGAGATGGAAGTGGCGCCAGAGAAGATAGGAGTGCCAGTGTCTCAGAGTAGAGGGAAAGAAAAAAAAACGGATGCCACTATGGTCTCATCTGCTCACTCACTCGTCAGTCACAAGGATGATCATGCTTGGACGTCCTCTGAGGAAAAAGTGGAGAGTTGGGGGATGAAGTGTATGATTAATGCATGGCTCTGTGGGCCTGAGGACGGTTCTCGTGAAGGAAGTCGATGGATGGTAATGCATGTAATATCGCAGTGCAGGTCAAAATAGACTATTAAGAACTTCATGATGTTCATGTCATAACCAATAGCTGTACCAGGTACATTCCTCCATCCTTCTGTTGAACCCACCACCTGACTGGTGTCACAGGGGTCTTTTGGAGCCCAGCACACATAAGACAAAGCAGGGAACCCACCCCGGACAGCTTGCCAGTCCATCGCAGGGCATTTAGGCAGTCTAGAGTCTGCAGTCAGCCTTAACGTGGATGTTTTTGGACTGTGGCAGGAAATCGGAGTAGCCGGAGAAAAGCTGTGCAGAAATTGCAAGCTCCAGTCTGAAAGGTGATGAGCCTTTCAGACCAAGCACACGAACCCAGGTACCTGTTATTGTAAGGCACCAAATGCGATATGATATTGTAAGAATTGCCATCAGAATAGTGTTCCACTTACTATAGTAGGCATGCCATTAGAGCTGAAGCCATTCCTCGAGTAACTTGATTACAAAATTCAACCAAGGCTTATACCTAGAATTGAGACCTTGTATATGACACATGCAGCACTATGTCTCACATGTAAAGGACTGATCTCAATTCATGATGATGGCCATGCTCACATAACTCTTTCTTCTACACCCACACATACACCCAGGCCGCATGTCCACACCGTGGCTGTACTAATACCCTGTCATGTTTTCTCTTTTTGCATATTTATAATAGTTCTTTAAAGCCCAAATGATTGCTTGATTAATCCATGGTAGATTACTCGATTGCTTAAGCAGCATCCCTAGGTGCCATTAATTGGAGGAAAGCCCACAATTACACGGGGTGGGTAGTGAGGGCCGTGAGTAGCTGTTTGGGTTGTTGTTGAGACGTGCCAGTCACGTTCCTGAAGACATTCCTCGGCTGGTCCCAGCTCTCTCTCTCTCTGTCCCTCAGCACTGTGTCGTTGTCATGCCCCAAGTCATGTATTTGACCTCCTTTCGCTTTAGTGCCAATGTAAATAGCGTGAAGTCCTGTTTGGAAAGATGCCTCTGTTTTGATAACGAGGTTAGCCGAGGTGACCAAGCATGTATGAAGGTGTTTTCTTCTCCTCTGTGTTGAGCCTGGAGTTCTCTCTGGCCCGCCCCAGCAGCGCCCCAGCCTACTGTTCTGCCTCTCAGCTCTCCCTGCTGAACAGGGGCGCAATGGCTGGAAGTGGAGCACTCGACCAGCCGCTCATGGCCGCGTTGTTTGGCTGGGCGTGAATGTGTTTTCACAGAAGAGCAGTGGCCGCCCGCTAACTCCCCTCACCGTCTCTTTTCTTCTCCCTCTCCTCCCTGCAGACGGTTGATGACGATGCAATGGCAGCGTGAATGAAGCTTGGCGTGGGGAGAGCTGAACGATGCCCAAAGGTGGGGGTTCTAAAACCCCCCAGCTGGACCACTTCCCACTCAACACCGACATGGTGGAAAAACAGGGTGGGAAGAAGGTAAGACTGAGGAAAGCACACACACACACTCACACACACACATACACACACACACACTGTTTGCCCAATAAACCAGGGGTGTCCAGACTGTAGATTACTTCACAAAAAGCTTCTCCGAGCTGATATTGGCCATTGGGAGGATTCATCCTGGACTGGGATCCAGTGCATCACAGGGCCAACATGCACAGACACTCCGCACGCAAAGAGGCCCAGGTTTAGTAGCTAAACCTAAACCCTGCAGACAATTCTCATCTGTCATAACTTTTTTTGGGGGACATTTTTTTTAAATCATGATTTTTAATATGCATTCATTTAAGGTGGTATAGTGGATCCTTGGGCACTTTTGCAGCATTGAATATTTCCCTCACTGGAAAAAGTTTGGAAGCTACAATAAACGTAATAAACGTATATATGTCATTAAAACTCAGCATTAGCTGCTGTTCCCTGAAACCTGATACTAAACTGTTGAGTCTGATCAACAATTATAGACCCTTTGGAAAATGTTAAGAATTGAAATAGCCTATTGAAGGCTATACTAACCAGAGGGCCTGGGAGTGTCCATGTGTTCGTCCATCTATTATCTTATCAGCTTTGTGCTTTAACGGTGTCACGGGGGTCTGCTGGAAGCTATATAGAGTCTCCAGCCGACCTAAACATGGATGTGATGGGACTGTGGGAGGGACCCAGAGACAACCCTATCCCTAACCCCAACCCTCTGCACAGTAAATGGCCCTCTGTCTGACTGGGACACCATCCAGGAATCCTGTTTGTGTTTCATTGACTACATACCTGGTGGCAAGAATATGATCTTACCAGTGAGAGTAACAACTTGACTTTACTCTCTTACTCTCGCGTCACATTTGGATGTGTGATGTGCTAGATGGGTAATGACGATTACACAACTGACTGTTGCGTAACGGATAGTTGGATACCGATAGCCACAAGGAATACAATGTCTGGGCCCCTGAAATCCAAGCAAAAGAGGGCTGATTGGAGCCACTTTAATGTGGCCGCTGTGTGTTTGCCTGCTAAGACGTCTCTGGTGTTGCAATGCCGGCAGTGAGCGCAGCATCCCCTTTAATACGACACAAGTGCAATCATGTTGTTTGGAGCGGAGCTGAGTGTTGGCCGCAGCTTGATGATGTCATGGCGGGTGCCAACTGTTAAGCTACCAGCAGCAGCACCAAGAGGCGAAGAGCGGAGAGGTGCAGCTTATGCAGGCATGGATTTACAGCCCTCTGCAAAGGATTGCATCAGACTCTGGCATGGAGGGAAGGGAGGGAGGGAATGGAGTGTGCACTCCATTGGGTGGGTGGAAAACGGAGTGAGACTAAAAGAGCAGGCATTGCTAGGAGACGATCAAACAGGGTGTCTTATGAATGCATTTCTGAGGAAAGTCTCCAGTCGGGGTTAGGCTTTCTTTAGATTTAATTCAGCAGTAAACAGCATACTCTAACTCTGGAGACGTGCTTTGGGGATTTTAACATTTCTTTTCCACTGCAATTTGGCCCAGCCTTTACTGTATGTTGTGAAACGAATTTCCCCCTTCGCATCTCGGTTTCCTCTTTTAGATGAATAGTCTCTCTTATACACGCGGCCAGAGGTGTGCATCACGCCTCGGCGTGAGCTGCACGCTGGCTTGTCTTTTTGTACCTGAGCGGGAGCGAGCGAGGCAGAGGACGGGGAGGAGGAGAGGGGAGCGGGATCAGCTAACTGTAGCTGACGCTGTTTGTCTCTACTGTACCATGACATCATAGTCTTATGACTGGGGCAGGGCAGGGGGAGGAGTTCAAAGAGTCCACACATAATGGAAAACCTGCCCCGGGGAAACGGAGGGATGAGTGGGGGACACAAGGTAGCACAGGGGAATTAAGTGAAATAAAGGTGCGCGTGTTTCACGCGATCTGACCTCCTCCTGCATTTCCATTATTATGAAACCATAAACTGTCAGTACCTATAGCATACCACTTCAAAATACTGTGACCTCATACCAGGATACTTATATTTATCGACTGGTGAGTCACTGTTCTGTTGATTGAGAGCTGAGGGCGCCAGCGGCTGTAAAACTAATATTTCAGTTTATGTAGTTGCAACCGCATCGTTCCATTAAAGATTGAAGGTAATGGTGTGTCCAACCTGATTGGATTATTAGTTAAAAGAGCTAACTAATAATGAGAAATACATACAACTCGTGCTTCTTTTCACCCATGTCACTGCTAGGTGAGCTAATGCTAAGTCATCCAGTGACTTACTGTTGAGGCACATCTATGAAATTGAGACCATGTGAAGTTTGGAAATAGGAGGAGGAAGAAATCATTGAAAGTGAAGGATTCATGATTTGAGCCCTGTCCACTGTTCAGCAGTGAGGGTTGCTTTTAATTTTGCTTTTTAGTTTTAAATGCTAATCATTCACTTCCCACTCAACCACATTTGTTTAATAGACAAAGGAAACTTTCCACATAATCTGAGCTTTTAAATATCACTGTGTCTTATCAGTTCATGCTCAAATTGTCATTTTATTACAACACTGATGAATGTTATTGATATTAAAAGAGAATATTTAATCACAGCCATATAAAGGTCCTCATGAACAACTCCGGCCATGTTTTCTCTTTGCCATCTGTTTTCCACTTAACTACTAAGAAGCTGCTCGTCAGGATAAGCAAGACACTGTCGCTATCAGATCCAAAACAAAAGAACAAGTTGGACCAACACACAAGTATTTACATCTGTTGATAGCAGATACACTTGGGCTTGTGATTGTTTCCAGCAGCTGGAGACCACAGAGCACAGTGGCGTCAGCTTAGCCCTCAGTCCTGCGCCTGGCTCTCTCTGCCGTGGCTTGAGAAGCAGGAATCTAAGGAAACTCCATGGAAAACTTTGGCTCTGCAAAGACCATAATTGTTAAAAGTGCCAGGGACCAACTGCCGGAGGCCTCCACAGAAGCTTTAGCCGGCTCACAGTCATTTGTCTGTGCTGGCCTGTGTCTCATGGTTTTACCTCATACCCTCTCCCCACCTGAGAGCAGACGTGAAGCCCATAGTGCAATATCTTCATCCCCACAACAAACCGTGCTGTCCTCTAACACTCTGTGCTTTTGTTTCTCTGTCTCACAGGAAAAAGTGTTGTCAAATAAGACTCCCAAATTGGATCGCAGCGATGGGGTCAAAGAGATGAAAGAAAAGGCTCCTAAAAGGAAGTTGCCCTTTACCACTGGAGCAAATGGAGACCAGAAAGATTCTGACTCAGGTAAGAGACAGTGGGAGTGTCTGTCGCATGGCCCCGCCCCCCCCCCCAGCACGATAGTGGAGGGAGTCTCGACCTCACATCCGCTCGGGATAGCTAGCAGGAAGTGCTTGAGTGCTCTCTGTGGGAGAGGGCTGCCCACTGGAACGTGAATGGATTCCCAGCTGTAGCTTCAACTTTTACCGGCGTGCCCGCGGAAAAAGCGAGGATTTCGTTCCAACGATTGCAGACTGAAAGGAGAGGACGGCCACACAAAATTATGATCCAATTAAACGGGAATTTGTGTCACGTACAGGCCTGACCAGGTCTTGCTTTGGTAAGGCTCTAGCTTTGTGTTTTCTTTAATTAGGGAGAGAAGGACTA
Source organism: Karalla daura (assembly GCA_029224185.1). Classification (NCBI taxonomy): domain Eukaryota; kingdom Metazoa; phylum Chordata; class Actinopteri; order Chaetodontiformes; family Leiognathidae; genus Karalla; species Karalla daura. Next base: position 9,470,947 of record CM055190.1, read on the forward strand.
GTGCTCATGTTTGTTTGACTTTGGGCTTTAAGGGTTCAGGATTTAGTTTGTTGATAGTAGTCCAATTCAGAGGCTTTGGTAGAGGCCCCTCATCCTAAGCGCTGGCACTCACCACACTGGTTCATAGTCTGTGATTTCACTCGAGAAAGCTGTGTGACGCTAAAAGTGTCTGTTGCAATGGATGGATGCAATGTGTTGTGTTTGGGTTATTACATGCTGCGTCTACACATGCGTAGTGTCGAGCCAGGAGGTAGTTTACTGTTCTGTGCGAAGCTCTTGGTAATTAGGAGTACGGGGAAAGCTTGTGTGCTATATTGTGATTGTGATAGATTCTTTTCATTTGCTGGTTTCTTGCTCCTCACGTGTTGCCTTTCTGAGAGCTTCTGCTAAGCGGGCAGTCGCCCCCCCACCCCCCTCCCCAGCCATTCTGAGGTGCGAACTCTCATCCAGGAGAGTTGCACAGTCTGCCCATTAGCATGCTAATTTTCTTGATCTGTTGAAGGGCTGGGCTGCGTGGTCTTTCAGCCCCCAACTCACAACTTCACCTCTCTGGAACACATCAAACAAAAGCATCTCAATATAGCATTGAAAATGGACTACTGCAGACCCAGTGCAGACCCATTTGTTTGATCACTTTTTTGCACAGTGCATCACAGTGGTTCAATCTGAGCACAGGTAGTTTTCACCAAGCTGGTTGAGGCGATCCAATGACCCAGTCGTGTTGCTTTCCCGAGACTTCTGAGTCTGTAGTCATTTCTGCATACACATGCATGATGCTCAGGCCCAACTGCTTGGCCTTTAAAGTTCTGACCTGCTGGGTCAGTGTTGAGCCCCTCTGCAACATTTTACACCTCTGACCCACCACAGCCCCCCAGCCCCGCTCCACCCCACCCCAATGCCTCCTGTCCTTTGTGTCCTTTGAATCGAGCATCGTGTTCTAAAGCCTCATGTTTTCAACCGGCTGGTTTCAATCTTTAAGCAGTCAAATGCTCAAGTCTGATGCAAAGCCGTGGAAATTTCAACCAAATAATACTTGAGCCTTAGTTGACATGTGCTGGTTCTGAGTTCTGTGTGCTAATATTCTGTGACTGGTGCATAAACAAACATGAAGGGGAAACACTAAAAAAAAATCTCTTGATTGTCATCAGTTTTCCTCATATTTGATTTCCTTTGTTTCTGCACAAAATGCCAAGGCCGTGTAGTTTTGTTTTTTTCGATAAAAATCTTGCTGGAAATTGTCTTCTGATGGAAACAATATTTTATCTCCGCGATCGGCTCTACCCCGAGCCGCGGCTGACTTCAGATGTATGCCACAGGATTTCTCCCCTCAGCACCAGCGTGCCAGGCTCATGCGGAAATGCCGAGCTTGTTTATCCGCATTGCTATCAAATCGGCCCCTGATTGGCGCGCATGTGGAAGTTGTAGTCTTTTGGGGTTGAAAATATCGAGGGACGGGGGGCCCGTGGCCGCTACGCACCCGTGCGCAGATGATTCAAGTCGGAGCCAATCAAAGCTCTCCTTCGTGGAATCCGTAAGCCTCCCCTGACCTCCTCCTGACGAGCACTAGACAGCAGCATTCCTGCCCTCTGAGGTCATCCTCCTGCCGCCCTTCCCTCCTCTTCCTCCTCGCACAGCGGCCACGCTCAGACGCTCAGAGGGATGGATGCTGGAATGGCTTTATCAGATTAAGACGACACCCACACCGGCCAGGATGCCTCTGAAAATCCAGTTCGCATGTGCAAGCAGCTCCGGCCTCTCTGAAGCGGCAGAGGCTGGAAAAACCAACCCAGTTCTTTTCTCCTCTTCTCGCTGTTATTAACTCATTCGGCTATAACGATGGCAATGATTATGTAGGAAGACTATAGGCATTTCCGTTGTTTTCTTCGATAAGGCCGGGTTTTAGATTCCAGGTTTCTGGAATAATAGAAACCTACTGCCAACTTCTGCTGCCTGGTTCCAACAGCTACTGTTGGTATCACTTCTCCATAGTACCACACTGTCTGCCACATTGAAGTATGCGCAACTGTACGATTTTTTTTTTTTGGTAAAATGGTGAAAAATGATCATCTGTCTGACAGTCTTGAAACACTGCTCGCTGTTTGCTGTCACCAATTTTCAAGCTTTAGGAGCTGATACCAGACAACATTTCTAAGACGTACCAAAGATATCACCTCTTCAATTCTGAAATCAGTAAACAGATACCTCAGTGAGTTGCATATTAGTTCATTAGTGGACACAGTGGGCTGGGCTGGAGCTGGGAACCCCATTATATTCATACAGTAGATTAGTGAGGCTCTGTTGCTCAATAGAAGGCATTGAGAAAACATCCTGTGGGCCACTTCCTGCCTCTTCTCCCTTCACTTCCTGTTTATGCAACTTTTATTGCTCCCCGAGCAGAACATTGTTTCAGCCTAACGTGCCACGGTCAGACGTACCTGGTCGGCCCGGTCGGAGCGGTTCTTCCTGTTCCCCGCGTCTGTCGTCTAACTCGACCTGACACTATCTTTGTTGGCATTGTCTGACACTCTATTGTTGTCTCCCTGTCACATCAAAATCTGCCTGTGTGTTTGTAGTGTAATAATTGGCCCTTTTCATGCTTTGTGTTCCTTTTTTTCCCTTCCACGTCCTGCCTTTTTTTTAGTCAACCTGTTCGTCGGGTTTAAGGCGGTAGCAGTAGTAAGAAGGTTCCAACCCAGTCTGTGAGCTGACTAATCACTTTAGCGAGGCGCATCAAAGCTCCACAAGTGTTTCCAAAATAGGCGCCCGGCACAAATACCGTGCATATTATGGGAGAACGCGCAGTATGTTGTGTAATTGTTTCTTCATCGGTGGATACTCGTGGATCTTTTTTTTTATGCAATTAATGATGACTAATTCTAGGTAAACAGTCTTGTCTCACCAGTTTTAAATAGTATGAGTACTCTCTCTCTCTCTCTCTCCTTAATTTGCTCGGCAGGGCGATCTAATATCCTCTACTGTCTTCATATCCGTATCTATCCCTGCCATTACAAAGAAGCTCTGCTCCGTTTTCCTGAAAGCATCCCATCGCAGTAACGTATAGTTTTTGCCCGGTTGAGATTCATCACATGCATCACAGAAGGAGTAGGCCCGTCACTGCCATTAGAGATGAATCTAGTCACTTTGGCTCTGGTGGTTTAGGTCGTGGAGTTGCAGCCCCGCATGTGTGTGTGCATCAAAGTAATAACTGGCTTCCTGGTTCCCCGACTTGTAAACTAAGCCTGGAAAAGCTAGCGTAGCACTTTCTCTGTTCTGCTGCTTGAAAAACATGTTTGGACTGCTTCTGTGGTTCCCGCTGTTAAAGTCCTAGCAGGAGGAATGTGTCTAAATGGCAAAAGCTTCGGAGAACGTGAGAGTGTATCAAAGAGGGGTGGGGGCACATTAGCTGTAAGTGTTCGCAGATGTTAGTGAAAGTTCATCAGCTCTTTACCTCCGACTGGAAAAATCTTTTCCTGGAAAGCCTTCAGCCACCGGAAGCGTGAGCCCCCACGCTTCCTCCGGCACTTATTTACTTGTGTGTTTGTGGTCTCGAGCAATGCAGCCAGTCCCGGAGTGAGAGGAGTCCCAAAGAAATCGGGCCTGACACACGTCCTCCCCAGTTGATAGCTCAGCACAGAGCCCTTTTTCAGGCGGCCCTTTCCATCTCTCTCTCTCTCTCTCTCTTTGTATTCTCTTTGTGTTCTCGGGAGCATTTTCTTTGCCGAGAGCCGGGGCTGAGTGAGGGGACTGGTCCCCCCCCCCCTCTCGCAGCAGTGGCGTTACAGTTGTGTGTAGCTTCACCCTCTGGAAGGGTCATCAGATGGTATGCTGCCACTGAAAATAATTGCTGGGTGTGTCTTTGTGGGCCAGCTGCTTTTGTCCAGTAGCACCGTGTCTCCAGCGAGCCTGGCAGGCAGGCAGGCAGGCAGGCAGGCAGGCAGGCAGGCAGGCAGGCATGCGGTGACCTTGGCAAGGCCACGTTGAATTGAAATGTAAACCAACTATTTCGTAATAACTGCAGCTCTGCCAAGTCACACCCTCTTTCCTCTCTGCTCGACTGAGGCTGATTGGCTTGGAGACAGACATACAGACATAAACACGCTGCCTGCCTGGCCCCTCCCTTCCTCGGAGGCAGCTGGGTAATGACACAAAAGTCACCCCCTGCTCCCACTAACCCTCTCACACACTGGGCCACATATGCACTCCATATAATGGGAGCAGGCACGTTACGTTGCTCGTAAAGGTTTCCGTTTGGTCGATGTGGATGCAAAGTTTCTGACCCTTGCAATGAAACGTGCATGATATGAGCCAATGTCTGATATTCATATTTGTATTTTTTAGCAGTTATATCAAGAGGAGGAAAGATGCAACATTAAAACACACCATGCTTTCTGGTCCACAAGCATCACTCTATGATTTCTCAGACAAGTGCTGGTGTAAACGCGTACCTGCTATGCGATGAGACTGAGTTTGCCTCTCTGCCCTTGTCCCCCCCCCGCAGAGAAACCAGGTCCAGAGAGGAAGCGGATTAAAAAGGAGCCCACCAACACCCGGAAGGTGGGCTTGCCGTTTGGAATGGGGATGCCAGGGATCCGGGCTGGGTACCCCCTCTCCGAGCGGCAGCAGGTGGCCTTGCTCATGCAAATGACAGCTGAGGAGTCCATCAACAGTCCAGGTGCGTGTTTATCATGGAGGCCACGTTTGCTGTGGCAGGGTGCTGGACAAGGGAGAGGGGATGGGACCAAGCCTCATGTGTCCAGGGGGTTTGTGCATGTGTTGCAGAGCTGTCAAGGTTTTTAAGTTTATTTTGCTATTGTGATGCTTTCTCTCTTGCATGATTTTTGTGTCGAGTTGTGTGTGGTTGTTTTAAATAACGTCAATTCTCATTGTAACTACTTTGTAAACAGGAGCTGTTTTGCTCTTGAGAGGAGTTCTTTTTCTGAAAAACAGGAACAGAATCTGCTTTAATCTCAAATAAATGCAATCTCAGCATTTGAGTTAAATCACAAGAGACATTTAAATGCTACAGGCCTTTTAGCATTTTGTTTATTTGTTAAGTGACATGCCCTCTGCCATTTCTTCAGTAAAATAGTATGTGTGTAAAATTGGCTTCTTTTCAAAGTCCTCTTACATTATGCGTTTACTTTTGGTCACAAATGTGTGCGATACCTAAAATGCTGTTTGCTGTTCCAACATGTTGCCTTTTCTCTGTCTATAGATTGATAAATAGAATTAGGTTGGCAAGGACCAATGCGTAGCTTTTTTTATTTCTATATTAATTCCTTTGTTGCATGCCTGAAGGCTTGGATAGATTAAGTGAGTGTGTTTCAAATATCATTTGGGACAATAGCTGTGCAAACTCAATAATGCAAATGTGATTAAGGCTTGGGTTTAATCTCGTAAATGTGATGAAATGAGCTCAAGTGAAGTAGGTTCAACCTCTGCGGTGTCGATTGTTAGGGAAATAGTGCCCCCTTCTGGCGAGGACCGCTCCTGAAAGTCCCATAAACATTGTGGGTCACATAGAAGATACTGTAACAGCAAATTGTGCAAATTGTGCCATAGGAGATTCTTGTTTTCTTGACGTGGAGTGTCCCATCTCTCCCCGACAGACACAACACCAAAGCATCAGTCACAATCCAGTCTGGGTCAGAAGGGAACACCAAACTCTGCATCTAAAACCAAAGACAAAGTGAACAAGCGGAATGAGAGAGGAGAGACTCGGCTGCACCGAGCAGCAATCCGTGGAGAGGTACGCCGCATCAAGGAGCTCATCAGCGAGGGGGCTGATGTGAATGTAAAAGACTTTGCAGGTAAGAGTCTCCTTTTCCACACCGCCCCGTCTTCCTTGCATGCATCAGTGGGTACTTTGTCCCATGTTCAGCACGCCTCTCACACGGTGATTCCTCCTCTTCTCTGCAGGCTGGACTGCATTGCACGAGGCGTGCAACAGGGGTTACTACGACGTGGCCAAGCAGCTGCTGGCAGCCGGAGCAGAGGTCAATACCAAGGGGCTGGATGATGACACACCTCTACACGATGCGTCCAACAACGGACATTTCAAGGTAAAAAGCAACAACAACAACAACAACTAAAAGCATGAAAACATTCACATTTACTGATGGCCATTTGTATTTGAACTTTTTCCCGCGTTTGTTTCAGGTTGTCAAGCTACTTTTACGGTATGGAGGAGACCCGCGGCAAAGCAACAGGAGGGGTGAAACGCCGCTGAAGGTCGCCAACTCTCCCACCATGCTGAATCTCTTGCTGGGGAAAGGCACTTACACCTCAAGTGAAGAGAGCTCATCAGGTATGCATAATGAATCAAAAGAAGTCGCCGGACTGGATGAGGAGTTAACGTTATTACAGAAGGAGTGGCTGTGAGATGTTGAATTGCGTATTGACTGTGCTCCTCTTTCACTCTCCGCAGAATCTTCAGAAGAGGAAGATGCCCCCTCATTCGCCCCGTCCAGCTCCGTCGATGGCAATAACACAGACTCAGAGTTTGAGAAGGGCCTGAAGTCGAAAGGGAAAGCTATGGACCCTCCGAAATCTGCTGTCACGCCTGTCAAAGATGAATACGAATTTGATGAGGATGACGAGGAGGAGCGCGTCCCTCCCGTGGACGATAAACACCTCCTGAAAAAAGACTTCCGCAAGGATTCGATCAAGGCCAACAACTTAATCTCCATACCCAAGATGGAGGTCAAAACCTATTCCAAAAGCAACTCGCTCACACCAAAGAAAACAGTCAGGCGGATCATCTCTGACAGCAACAGTTCAGACGAGGATGACAGGACGTTGTGTTTCACGCCAGCGCCCACGCCACGGCAACAATCCCAGCAAACGAATACCAAGACGAGAGACTCTGGCAGCATGAGCTCCAAACAACAGAAAGACAAGAATAAAGTCAAAAAGAAGAGGAAGAAGGAGAACAAAAACAACGTCAGCAAAGAGGTCAGGTTCGGAAAAGTCAACGACAAGTTCTGTACCTCCGACTCGGATTGTGCAGACCTGGAGAGTGAGGACGACAAGGGCTCAAACAGTATAAAGGACTCCTCCGCCACAAGCCTGAAAGACACGCCTGGCTTTAATGCATCCTCCTCCTCATCGCATGGAAATTTGAACTCTCAGAAACAGGCGCCATCATTAGCAGAACAGCATCCAAAGCAGTGGAGGACAGATGGCTGGAAGACCGTGTCATCTCCTACATGGTCAGACGATGTCAGCTCTCTGTCTGATTCAGTCAGAACCAGACTGTCGAGCGAGTCCGACTACTCCTCTGCCGATTCCAGCGTGGAATCGGTAAAACAAGTCAAGAGGAAAGCGCAGGAGAACAAGAAGAAAAACAACAATATACACAGTAACACCGTGGACAAGAAGAATTCAGAACTGTACAAGAACTCCAATGCAGAGAGCGCCGTCTCCAAAACGGATGTAGATGGCAAAGTGCTGAAAAAGCATAAAGTGAAACACAAGCACAAAAATAAAGAGAAGGACAAAGCTCCTAGTCTAGTTCTTAATCAAGACATGAATGAGAAATTTGTCAAGAGCTACTCCTTTGATTTTGATGATTCGAGACAGAAGTCCCTGATTGTTGAGTCAGAGTCACCAGCTGAGAGTAAGGTCAAGTTATCCAAACATGAAAAAGACCATTCAAAAAAGGAGGACAGGCTTTCGAAAAACAAATCCGAGGACAAGGAGTGGTCATCTGGCAAAGCGAAGGAGGAGAAAAATAAGAAGACAAAGGACTCTACCAAGGACAAGACGAGCAAGGAGGAGAGGGAAAAGCCGGTAAAATCTGACAAAGACAGAAATGTCAAGGAGAAGGAGAAGCCCAAGGAGGATAAACAAAAGGTTCACAAAGAGGAGAAGAAGAAAAAGTCCAAGGAGAAGTCATCCTCAAAGGCAGACCGGAAAAGTGAGCAGAAAGAGGAAAAGCATTTGAAGGCAGACAAGGAGAAAAACATCAAGGAGGAGAAGGAGAAATGCAAAAAGGAGAAAGCTCCGAAGGAAGAGTCAGAATATGAAGGCTATGACGTCAACAACCGCTTCCTCAACATTGAGGACACAAAGCTCAGCGCTTCGGACGACCATCACGACAGGTGGGGCTCCGAGATGTCGTCTGACTCCTCCCTGTACGGGGACGACAGCTGGGACGCTCCCGTGAAAGAGTACAAGGAATACAAAGCCAACAACTCCGTGAAGCTGATCGTCGAGACCGTGAAGGAGGAAACGAGGAGGAAAGAGAACAAGGTCAAGGAGAAGAAATCCGACCACAACGAGAGGAGGTCGGACAAAGAAGTCACCTCCAAGAAGAAAGATAAAGACTCGGAGAAGACAGCTGAGAAGAAGAAGGACTGGTCGGAAAAACAAAAACTGAACTCTGGACACTCGGGCGAAAAAGAGAAGAAGCGGAAGGAGTCCACCGAAATGGTCAAAGACAAGAAAGACAAGGATTCCCTGGACAACAGCCGAGACCGCAAAGACTCGTATGAGTTTATGAAGGAAAGGAAAGACGTAAAAATCAAGCAGGAGTCCATACGAGATGAATTTGGCAACGATACCTTCTTCAAAGACATCGATGCTGTCAGTAAATCGTGTGACATCCGGGAAAGAAACCACTCTGGGAAGGAGAAGGAGAAGAAGGGCGAAGGGGTGGAGAAACGGGAAAAGACGAAGGCTGACAAGCACAAAGAGAAAACAAAAGACAGGGGAGCCGATCAGGAGAAGGAAAAGGGTGAGAAGGGCTCCACCGAGAAAGCTGTCAAGGACAAGGATGCTGACCGCAGCACCAAAGACAAGAAGGAGGGCGCCAAGGACAAACACAAAGAGTCTCATGGCAAAGACAAGGAGCGGAAGATCTCCTCCGACCAGACCAAGGAGAAAAAAGACAAGGGCTCTCAAGATAAACATACGGAACGGGAGAAGGACTTCTTGGAGGCAAAGAAGGAGGAGAGAAAGCCTGAGAAAATCCGTGAGAAGACCTGGTACAAGATAGACGACATATTCACCGATGAAAGTGACGATGACGACCACAGCTATATCGGGGGCGTCGCGCTCGTGTCCGACTCGGCCCGGAAGGACTCGACGCCCGATCCGGACGAGCTGGACCACTTCCCCTCGGAGAAGGTGAGGAAATCCTCGGCCGAGGCGAAAGAGAAGGCGAAAGACAAAGACCACAAAGAGAAGAAGAAGGAAAAGGCCGCATTCGACACGGGTAAAGAGAGGAAGGGCTCCCTGGAGAAGCACAACAAGGACAAGAAAGACTCCGTCGAGGCCAAGCACAAGGAGAGAAAAGACAGGATGTCGGTGGACTCCAACCAAGACAAGAAAATGAAGCAGAAGCTGCTGGACAAAAGGGACACCAGCGAGGAGAAGACCAAGAGCAAATACAAGGACAAGCTGGAGCACTCTAAAGAAAGGAAGCCCTCCAAAGGCAGTGGGGAGAATGAAAAGTCCCTCCTCGAAAAGCTCGAGGAGGAAGCCATGAACGAGGACGACTCCAACGACAAGAACAGCGAGCTCTCCTCGGACAGCTTCACCGACCGGGGCCACGAGCCCGTCCTCACGACCTACTACGACTCCATTAGCCTGACCGACGTGTCCGAGGACAGGAGGGACTCCCTGTCCATATCCACGCCGCAGGACAAATTCCGAGAGAAAGAGCGGCATCGCCACTCCTCGTCATCCTCGTCCAAGAAAAGCCACGACAAGGACAAGGAAAAGGTCAAGAAGGACAAAGGGGACAAACGGGACAAGACGGAAGAGATCCGGGAGTCGTACAGCCGCAGGGAGAGCCTTCCTTTTGACAAAGAGCCCATGCCTCTGGAGGCAGACCCCTACACCTTCCCCTATGGAGGCAAGGGAGACGGTGAAGACGACTTCGATAAGACGCTGGAGTTTGAGAAAGAGATGTCCAAGAAGGACAAAGACAAGACAACCGGTGTCATCAGCGACCGGATGAAGGACAAGAAGAAAAAGGAGAAGCATAAAGAAAAGATTAAGGAGGAGAAGAACAAATACATCGACGGTTTTGGGTCATTCAAGCACTCCAAAGAGGATGCGAAGTCGGGGTTGAAAGATAGCCCGCAGGTCACAGTTCTGAAGGACAGGTCAAAAGAGGAAAGCCCAAAGTTTGACATGAAAAAGGACAGGAATCGGGACGCCCTGGACAAGGACAACAGGATGGACCACAGTAAATCTAAGACGAAGGATGAAAACGAGAAGCTCTCGCAGTCCAAAGACGCCGTGCGCAAAGAGAACCGTCCACGTGAAAAACTGCTGGTGGACGGTGACTACCAGATGACGAGCTTTGGGCAGATGTTGAGTCTGAAAGATCAGGAGATCGAGGAGCGCCACAAGAGGCATAAAGAGAGAATGAAGCAGATGGAGAAGCTGCGGCCGAAGACGGGGGACCCCAAGCTCAAGGATAAAACCAAGTCAACGGAGGAGGTCCGCAAAAACCGCAGCGAGCTGTCAAAGAAGTCCAACAACCTGGAGTCCGGCCTCAAGGAGAAGAAGCTGAAGGATGGGGGCCTCCCAGCCCAGATGATGTCTCCCGGCAGGAAGTTCCAGCCCACCGACACTCAGAACTCCAAGGACTGGCTCGCTGGCCATCAAATGAAGGAGAACCTCCCGGCCTCTCCCAGGCCAGATCAGAGCAGGCCCACTGGTGTCCCCACACCAACATCTGTCATTTCCTGCCCCAGCTTCGAGGAAGTCATGCAGACACCCCGCACCCCGTCCTGCAGTGCAGAGGATTACCCTGACATCATTTTGGACAGCCTGGACTGCCAGAACTCCTCCGCCATGACCATGTCCATGAACGCCTGCTCCCCATCCTTCTTTGAAAGGTATTGAAACATAGAGAGCTTTCTCCCTCTGATTTGTTGAAGCGTTTTGTCCACTGTGCGATGTGACACCTTCTAACATGTTTTCGTGTTGTGCCCAGCAGGTATTCCAACTCCCAGAGTTTCCAGGAGGGGACCTGTCCCACCCCTGCCAAGAATCTCCAGCTCCCACTGGTCAGTCGCTCTGTGTCGTCTGACGTGCGCAGGCCGTTGGAGGAAGAGTTCAAGGCCGAGGCCGACAAGCTGCTGCGGCAGCAGAGCGACCCAGCGGCCGAATTTGAGCCGTCATCTGTCCCCCAGACTCACGAAGACAAGTCTGCAACTGTCGACAGGCTGGAGCGCATGTCGTCCCCCTACTTCTCCCCAATAAGAATGTTGTCCCCGCGACGGGAGCCAGCCCATCCCACACCGGAGGTGGCAGCCCCGGCACTCGCGGGTCTCGAGGGCAACGAGCACCTTCCCGAAAACGTGTACAACAACTTCCTGCCCAAGCCGTCGACGCCGGTCCACAGGCCGGACCCCCAGGAGCCCTGCTTCGACATCGCCGCGCCCCCGACGCCCGCCCCCGCCGCCCTGCCGCCGCTCGACATCGACGACATCTCCGAGCCCCACCACAGCGAACCCAACCTGGTCCTCTCCGACCTGCCCTCGGTCACCGAAGAGCAGGAGCAAGACGAGGAGGAGGAGGAGGAGGAGGAGGACGAGGAGGAGGAGGAGGACGAGGAGGAAGAAGGGGACATGGGAGACATGGACGAGAGGGTCGACGAAGACCACTGTGCGGCGGAGGAGCCGGAGCAGGCGAGGGAACCGTGCTCCTTCTCGCCGCCCGTCGAGGACCCCCTGAGAAAGGCCTGGCCCGCAGAGTGTCCTGAGAGGCAGGAGCCCGAGGTCCACCAGCTCTCGCCCACGCACTCTGCGCCCAACCACGGGGAGAACTGCTACGACCACAGCATGGGTTGGAACCCCGACATTGATCTCAAGTCCCCGCACCGGACGTACGGGGAAATAGAGGCCGCCGTCTCCAAGATAACCAGTCCTTACTCCCACTCGGACAGTGACATGCAGCATCTGACCGGGCACCCCTCGGTCACGCCGCCGTACGCCACCTGGAACAGGTGGCACAAGGACCCCGAGGACTTCGACGAGCAGAAGGAGGCCGTGGCCGACATCCCCTCCCCGGAGAGGCCCGACGCGGCCATCGACGCCGAGCCCAACTATCTGAACACCTCATCGTCCTCCAATCGGCTGGAGTCGTTTTTCCAGGAGTGTCACAAGCCGAGCATGGAGGAGGCCGAGCAGATGGAGGAGGAGCCAAGCTGCGTGGAACCGGAGAGCAGGCAGGCCACGCACGGCTTCAGCGCCACCACGGAAAGCCACATGGCTCAGCCTGCCGACCCCGAGCCTGTGGTGCCTTGGGCAGATCCGTTCTCAGAGGACGCGGACGAACTGGACGATATGGGACCGTTCTCCTTGCCTGAGCTGCCGCTGCCAGACAAGTCGGAGGAAGCCGAGTCCCGAGAGCCAGAACTGGCTGACCACAACAAGTCTGTGTCGGCCCATATCAGGCACACCATCAGTGAAAGAGAAGAGCCTGACATTATGGAGGTGGATTTACCAAGTCTGGCTAAGACCACGTGTCCTCCAGGAGAACTAGGATTAGTGGAACCTACCAGACAGGACTTGGTGGAACCAGTGTCACCGCCTACCACCTTTCCTCAAGAGTTGGACCACGAGCCTCAGAATCTGCCCATCCCCAGCTCTCTGTCTCTCACGCAGCAGCAGAGCAGCATGTTGGAAAGAAAGGGACCTTACGGAGGACCCGAGGAGCCGGATCCCGGTCTGCTGTATTCCCCCGTGAAATCAGACGCCTGTCAGCAGCACCACGTCCCCATCCACTCCCTCACCGAGCCGCTGCCGCTGCCCATGGAGCCGGTGTCGCCCGTCAAGCCGGAGGCGAGGCAGGAGGAGCTGCCCGAGCCTGTAGCAGAACCTGTGCCGTGCAGTCCTCTCCCCCAGCTCCCGGCGGCAGCCCCCCTCCCCGGCACGGTGGAGCCGCCCGACGCTCAGGAGGCCACGTCCAAGCTCCCGCCGGCCGCCCCGTCGGCCGCCTCCGCGCCTGCCGACCTACCCAAGAAGGTGGACGAGATCCCCCAGCGGGTGACCCGCAACCGCGCCAAGACCAACCCCGCCGCCGCCGCCGCCGCCGCCGTCCCTCCTACCTCCTGCATAGTAACCTCAGCGGCCGCCGCCGCGCCTCTGACCGCCAGCGTGGCGGTGAGCGTCAACCCGCCTCCCGCCCGGGCCCCCACGCCCACCTCCGCCCCCTCCGCCGCCGCTCCCCGGAGAGACAAGGAGTCGGCGCCCAGCGAGGCCGCCTCCGCCGCGTCCCTCTCGGCGCCGGCCGCGTCCGCGCCCCTCGCCGTGACGCCGGCGTCGGTGGTGCTCAGCAAGATCGCCAAGGGTCGCCCGCTCTCCATGGACGACGAGGAGTCCCAGACCCAGCACCCGCGCAAGAGGAAGTTCCCGCGGACGCCCGGGCAGCAGGTCCAGGTGCAGCTGGTGAACACCACCATGCAGCAGACGCGGGAGATGATCCAGCAGACCCTGGCCGTGGTGGTCAACGCCATCAAGCTGGACGACATCGAGCCCTACCACAGCGACCGCTCCAACCCGTACTTCGAGTACCTGCAGATCAGGAAGAAGATCGAGGAGAAGCGGAAGATCCTGTGCTACATCACCCCGCAGGCGCCACAGTGCTACGCCGAGTACGTGACCTACACCGGCTCCTACCTGCTGGACGGCAAACCCCTCAGCAAGCTCCACATACCTGTGGTAAGCCATTACGTCCGTGTTGCTGCTAGATGTTCCGTCGCGCCTGGTCTCTCGGGGTGAATAACTCCGTGTCGTCTCCCCGTCAGATCGCCCCTCCCCCGTCGCTGTCCGAGCCTCTGAAGGAGCTCTTCAGACAACAGGAGGCCGTAAGAGGGAAACTCAGGTTGCAGCACAGCATAGAGCGGGTAAGGAGCGTTCTCTGGACCACCGTGTCGCCATTGCTTTCACATGTTTTCATCGCCTGCAGTCGTACCTACTGCCAGACCAGGCAAACAGGGAGTCGAGTGCAGTCTGTGTAGTGAGGGTGACAAATTGGTCACGGATGGAGCGATGACTTAGCAGCTCCATCCGTCACCGCTTCGTTAGTGGGCCAACTGTATGTCTAATATTTCATTTTCTCTCCCTCGCTCTCCGTTTTGTTTACTCAACAGGAAAAGCTGATCGTTTCGTGCGAGCAGGAGGTGTTGAGAGTCCACTGCAGAGCGGCCAGGACAATAGCCAACCAGGCTGTGCCATTCAGCGCCTGCACCATGCTGCTGGACTCCGAAGTATACAACATGCCATCGGAGACCCAGGTAGGAAAGCGAACGCGCCTATTCCGAAACGTGTGCCGATGTCAGAAGCCGGCTGGGCGAGCGGAGTCTCCTCGTTCTGCGTCGTGACGTGTTTCTGCCGTTCCCAGGGTGACGAGAACAAATCGGTGAGAGACCGCTTCAACGCCCGCCAGTTCATCTCCTGGATCCAGGACGTGGATGACAAATACGACCGCATGAAGGTGAATACAGCGCTCGCCTCTCCTATGTCTGTCTCGCATGTCTGGCATCCCAGCCACCGGTGGTATCATCGCGAGCGTAACCCCGTCCTCCTCCTCCTCTCTCCTCCTCCTCCTCCTCCTCCTCCTCCTCCTCCTCCTCCTCCTCCTCTCCCCGCAGACCTGCCTGCTGATGCGGCAGCAGCACGAGGCGGCAGCTCTCAACGCCGTGCAGCGGATGGAGTGGCAGCTGAAGGTCCAGGAGCTGGACCCCACAGGGCACAAGTCCCTGTGCGTCAACGAGGTGCCGTCCTTCTACGTGCCGATGGTCGACGTCAACGACGACTTCGTGCTGCTGCCCGCGTGACAGGCCCGCGCCGGCGGGCGGGGAGCGCGCCTCCTCCGAATGAATCCCTCTCAAAGAGACTTCGTCGAGCTGAACGAATGGAAAGGGCTAGCAAGTTTGAACGAGGACTTAAGACGGAGGGGGGTAAAAAATTATATTCTTTAGAAAAAGAGTAGTAGAGGGGCGATAAACTTGCTCCCGGTTCCCTTCCGTGAAGAAGGAAACGCGTTTTTACTGGGGGGAAAAAAAGAAAATACACAACTTGCACTTTCATCCTCGAGAAGTTTTTACACTTTTATTTGATCGGAGTGCGAGAAGCAGAAACAGTTTTTGCTTTGAGGCTCTGACCTTGGGACAAACCCCCACCCCGTACTCAGTTATGGCGAGACGGGGGACAGAGATATATTTTCTGATTTCGTTTTTGGTCCCTGCGTCAGTAGACCCGCCGCCGCCGCTGGGAGGAGGCACGGGAGAAGCTCTCCCAGCGGCGAGGCGCCTGTCCAGAGGGAGAACTGCGGAGAAGCCTCCCCTGTTGAGCCAGGGCCCTCGCTGGGGGCCAGGAGAACTTAGACGGAGTCCCGCGCTGACCCCCCGGGGAAGCTAACGGAGCCGCGGCGCATCCTCCGCCTCTTCAATGTGAATCGACAGCAGGGCCCGCCAGGGCTGAGCGGACCGGGGGGGGGGGGGGGGGGGGGGGTGGGGGGACAGATCCGGGCTGAACCCAGAGGACGCCCTCCCCGTTCGCAGCGCACCCCAGGCCTGGCTGCAGGGCGGTGCGTTTACAGCCCGCAGCGGGCTGGAGCACGGCCCGGGGTCAGCGATGTGTGCGCGTCGGGGGCCCAGTGTCTGAGAGCGCGAGACTGACGCCACAACTTCTCAGCCTGGCCACGCGGAGGAGGACGGGCGTGGGCATCTGAGGACAGACCGGGGCGCTCCTCAGCCACCCTGCTTGCTCCAATGCAAACACATCAGACCGCCATGGACTGCAAACACACCACAGGAAAACCAGAAGTAACAAACACAACGAATGTTGAGATTCAAAGAGACTATTGAGCAAATCGTGGTTGGGCAGGAGAAGAGAAATATTGTTTTTGTCTATTTCTTTACTTGGGCATTTCATTGTTTCTGAGGAAGTGACTTGAAACACTACAGAGCCAATATTAGTTTAATGGAAAAAAAAACAAAAAGAAAAATGAAAAAAAGTTGTATTCCGTAAATTATGTACAGTTTTTATATTCGTTAACCAATGTATTCTTGCTGCCTTCTAGATAATTTATTTTGCCACACATTACTGCACAGTTGTAAATAACCTATGTACTGTAATATCACTCAGTTAAGTGTAAAGAAAAAAAAAAACCCATAAAAGAAATAAAAAAGTATCTTTTTATGTACAGTTCACTTTTGGGCAGCACTTTCCCCCCCCCCCCACCACCCTCATATCCATGGGCCAAAATGTGTACACAATCCTGTCAGTATTTGAGAGACTGCGGCGCACAGTTGTACGATCCCATCGTCTCGACCCGGTCCAGGGCGAAGCGAGGCCGCTGGGCTGGACGCGGGTCCCCACGACTCACAGACCGCTGACAGAGAACACCTCTGGATCAAACCAGCCTCGCGCAGGCCGACCACCACACAGTCCCTCAGATGTAGCAGAATAGTCGTCGAGGATTTATTTAAAGAATAGACAGAGGATTATTATTCATTGCTTTACTACACAATTATATCTGAAAAAAAAATTCGAACCAAGAAAATGCCTTTTTCAGTGAAATAAAAAAAAACAAACAAATGTACTCATTGTCGGGCAAAGTCACATAGATATATATGGGCGGGATGAAAGTGAGAGAGGTGTCGTTCACAAAGCAAAAGCTTCATGTCCGTGTCGAAGTGGTTCTCCAGTTGATTTCTCCGTGTTTTTCATTTGGGACGGATTGGGCTTTCCCGTCGCCGCTCCTCGCCCGAGCGCCCTCTGTTCCACGCCGATCTCAAGGCGCTTCCCTGTCGGTCTCCCCCTGGTGTCGGAGAGCGGTCCCCACGTGTAGCCACTTGGTGGTGCCAGTGTGTCAGCAAACTCCACGACCCCATCCGGCTCCGCATGACGTCTCGTCCGTGGCCTTTTAATTCGATTGCGTGGTTTTTTTTTTAAAGGTTTTATCGCCATCCTGGGGGAGACCGGCTCCCCCCCCTCTGGATTCCAGTGCAACGTTTAGATCGGTCTTTTACTCAGTCCAATCGAGTGGCAGTGCGGAATAGTTTTATCAAGTCTTTTATCAACGTTTGATCCACAAAGGGGGGGGGGGGTTTGGCTAGTGTCGCCAGGGATTTTAAATGTTAGCTCACGTCCTGGCGGCGCTCTCTCGCCACCACCGCGCTCTCGGGTCAGGCCCGAGCAGACGGGCGCCGAGGCTGAAACCTCCTCGCAGCCAACCAAAAGAACAACAGTGGACAAGTCGAGAACGCGGAACAGCGGAGGGGAAAGAAACGGCCTCGTGCAGATTTTAATTGTCCTTTAAGATTTTAAAAGTCCCATCGGACCGTCGATGGCTTGTGTGGATTCTCTGTTTTTTTTAATGGGTTTGGAAGAGCCCCCCCCCCACCCACCGCCCCCCCCCACACAGGCTGCCTGTCTGTGTGTGAGAGCTGCTCGTAGTATCCTGATGGCAATATGACCTGAAACTTGTTAAGTTATTTACACACTGTCAGTCAGCATAGCTGTGTATGGTATGTCTAGTCAAGTGCAATGGTTGTTGCTATTACACTGTGCAGACAAGGTGGCTAGATGTATAGTGATGGGTAATTTTTGAGAGATACACACACACACAAACTGGTTGGTTATACATATACGTGCATATTTGGATACAAATAGCCAGAAAATTTGTTTGTTTTTTTTTAAAAAACCCCTGTTTGTCATGTTTTTCTTTTTTGTTTTTGGTTTTGTTTTTCATTTTGGTTGTTGCACCGGTCTTTTCGGGGGGAGAGGGTGAGGGGTGTTTGTTCACAGATTCCTTGTGTGTTTTTTAGCTCAGTGTATGTAGTTTTGAATGTTGTTGTGTTTATCTTAGGGGTTTTTGTTCCTATATAAAGCATAAACACCAGTGGCATGTCAATCACGTTGCTTATTGAGCAGAATGTATACCGTTACTATGCCCTGACCGACCATGCCCTCTCACTATTGTTTACAAGACATCGAAGTGTGTTTTTTCCGTTTCACGTGTCATCTTTCTTAACGGTTTAAGCCCTGCCTTTGTTTTTACTTCTATAATCAGTCGTTTATTTGAACCACAAAGGCTTGAAATGGTGATGGTTGAGACAACTGACAGGCAGCCCCCCCCACCACACACACACACACACACACACACACACACCCACCCTACCCCTAGTCTGCAGTACACTGCTGCACGGAGCAATAGACTAAACACATCCATGCATGTCGATTCTCTAGTGTGAATATTCAGCTAACAAAAGAGTGATATCTGGGTGAATTGAATACAGACACAAACACACATCAGTCCTCAGATGCACAGTAGAGCACTTGGCCGTGGTGATACAGATGCTAGCCTGACGCCACCTCAGTCAGCAACATATTACCTCTACTCTCCTCACATTCACTCATAATGTTTATTTTAGATTTGTTATTTGTTGTTTTTTTTTTCTTACTGGACATAAATATACATAATTGCTATTTTTTCATTCTGTAGAATCACGATTTCAAGCCTTTTTTTTCTAGTTTTTGGTTGTCGTTTCTTTTTTCCCTTTTGGTTTTGTTCTATTTTTTTAATTAAAACCCAGACTGTAGCTATTTCTTTGTTCCTTTTTTAGAGTGGAAAATGACTAATAAAAAGCATGGAGAACTACTCTTTAAATGGTGAGAAATAACCTATTTATTATCTTTTTCGTTTTTTTTTGTCTTTTTTTTTTTTGCTCTTTATTTCGTTTTTTTTTTCTGACACCTGTGGTATGTTTTGAGTTGAAGTTGGTCTCCGCTGTGTAAATTTTCCTCCTTGTAATGCGTGAAAGAGACATACTGTACATAGCTCTGTAAATAAAACCTCCCCGGACGTTTTGCACCCTCCTCTTTGTACTAGTCTGAAAAATTGCGTAGAATGTGGGGTTCTAACAGCAACGAGCTGCGTGCGCTTGCTGCAGGTGATTATGATGTAACATGTAACATTTTTTTATTTGTACAATGTAGTTTATTTGTGTACATATTGTTGGAGCAGCTAAGAGGGGGGAGGGGGGGAGGGGCGGGGTATATGAGGGGGGGGAGGGGGGTTGTCGATGCTATTGTCAGTGCTGTAACAGAAATCCAGTACTTTCACCTCTAGCTGTTGTTGATTTCCTGCAAAAAAAATAAAGACAAAAAAAGACATAAAAAAAATAAAAATGCGAGAAACTGAAAATGAGGATGGATGGGAAAAAAAGACTAAAACTGAAAAGTAAAAATTCTAAATTGTTATTTTCTACAGTTGCATGTACAGAGAGCGCGAGAACTGCTGTTGTTCCTCAGAGATTATGTTCGTTAATAAAATTTTGAAATATTACCAGCCGGCCTCCGGTTCTTCATTCAGCGTTTGCCTTTTCCGTCTAGTGACGGGAAACCAGATAGATATATAGATATATATATATAGATATAGATATACATAGATATATGGATATATATATATATATATATATATATGTGTGTGTGTGTGTGTGTGTGTGTGTTGAAACCAGATATATATTAACATCAAGGCAGTCTAAAGAGCAACCGCATGACTTTGGTGGTCTTGTGAAACCTAGGAGACTGGTCCATATTGACGTTACAAGTGTCAGCAAAAAAAAAAATGGTTTCACAATCTGAGTGTTTGACATTCCTCCTCTGTTGGGGTACTCACGAGTAGTCTCATCTCATGGAGGAAGAGTTGTCCGCTCAGCCCGACTGCCTCTCAAGATGTGTCATTATTTCCTCTGGTGCTCGTCCTGTCATAAGGGACTGCGATGTAGTAGGACACAGTCACTGTCACAAGACGGGCCAGCCTCTGCATGAGTTGGCACTTCTCTGAAAGGTAATCCTCATTTTAATTTCCATCAAGTTCAGAGGGGAGAAGGCATCACTGTGGGTCAAATGGAGGATTAACTCCTGTGCTACTTTAGTGATGAGAGGTCTCAAAGAGAGACTGAAAGAGAATGTTTGATTGCTGCTTTTTCAACTTAATCTGATATTAAAAACTGGGCACGGTTGTAAGATGTAAGGTACATTTTCAAAGGTTCAGCTTAACTTTGAGAACAGTTGTCATTGTCTTCAGATAGAAGAATAAAAATATTCCTATAAATCATAAAATCTCATGTTTGGACTGGACTGGTGAACCTATAATTGCACTTTTTAGAGCTTTACACGAATTTTAAACACAAATGTATTGATCCCATCCAACCATGGGAAATTCAAGTTTGTCAGTAGCAACAACTTGCAGGGGACTTTAAGAAATGGGGGCTACTGTTAGGCTATGACTTATTTCATTAAAATTCAGATCACTGTGAGCTGTCCTGCCCCTGGCAGAAGTTGCCCTGTCAGTAAACGAAAGTGAATCGGTGAGTCCTCAAAATATTTTGGCCAGGTTATCAACTTTCACCACCTCAGGCAGTCACTCAGCAAGTATGCACGCATGGAGCTACCTCTGACATGAGTCAGACCGGCAGGTGTCTCATAGGTCGACCCCGGACCCCTCCTCTTCCTCCTCCTCCTCCCCCTCCTCCTCCTCCTCCTCCAGACCTGTGCGCCCTGTCTGCGCCCTCATTGCGCCATGGCCGCAGCAGGGAGCAGGAGCCGGAGCGGGAGCGGCGTCGGGAGGCGCAAACCCTGCCATGGACTTCGAGACGCAGGTTTACCCGCACAGCGGCGGATACGGCCGCTACAACCGCATCGTGGTGTTTTTCAGCTGGTTCCCCAATCTCGCCGTCATGCTGAACCTGTTCAGCGACGTCTTCTACACCCTCATCCCGGACTCGTACCACTGCAAGCCGGACCCGCAGCTCCTGCCCTCCACCTTCCTCCTCAGCAACTTCACTAAGCAGGCCTACCTGAACTTCTCCATCCCCTGGGTGAACGGCAGCGGCCTCAGCCACTGCGAGCTCTTCAAGTACTCGCACAACACGTCGGAGCTGAGCCCCAACACGCCCAGGGAGAGGGTGTCCTGCACCAAGGGCTGGGGACTATGTGCACGACGTGGGGCTGCAGAGCAACTTCGTCACGGAGGTGAGGGAGGCTGTCATCAGGGAGGCTGGCTCTGTCTCCATGCGAAGGTTCAGGCAGGTTACGGAGGTGACCCAAAGGGCTTCACCTGCGTTGTGAGAAGGATCAGAGTAGACCGAGTGATGAACTGGTTTGAAAACAATACATAAATACTCACCAGACATTTAAAGTCAAAGGTGAATAGACTGGTTGATGGATAGAATTCAGGGTCCAGGCTACATCATATTTTTTTGGGTCAGAAAAAACTTTTTACAAAGCATGAGACAGAATATCCTTGATGTAATCATTGCATTAGAGCAAGAGAGCAGCAATGTCAAACTGTGGTGGGGCTTAGGCTTAGCTGAAAGCGAGATCATAAAATGATTGATAGTTGAAGACTTTATTCCAGAGCCTGGGAGCGGCGTGACGGGGATTAAGAGGACTGGTTTGAAATGGTAAATGGACTGGTCCTTATATCGGGATTTCTGGTCCTCCCAACCCCTCAAAGGTTAGGAAACATTCACCTTATCCACACTCTGGTGCCAGAGGCTACCAGACACATTCGTACTCCATTACGTAATGTCAGATCAGGTCAGTTTGGGCTTCAGTGTTTTGCCCAAGCATACTTCTAAATGATAATTGCAGTGGTCTTTTGACCACCCTTCATCTATGAGAGTCCCAGTGAAGAGAATTTGTTCCAGTTTCTGCTCATTATCATTGGTACATAGCCCTAAAATAATTACTGTTTGCTCGACTAACATTTCAGCTGGTTTACACGCAACACAGCTTCTTCTATCAACATTTACTCATTTCGCAGATGATTCAAAGTGACTTTAAGAGGGGAAAACGTTCAATTTGTGTCTCAAAAGAGACTGTCGTGCTGGAATAAATACTGCTCCACTTTCCTCAGACTACCAAGGGATGAGTGTACAGTAGCGCAAGTACTAGCGCAAGTGCCGAGGTTAAGCATTTGTTAAGAGGAGATATCAGTCGGGAGGAGGTAGGATATGGGCCATGCTACTGTAAGTGAGTGAAAGTTAGGAGAGTGGATGCTCTCGTAAAAGCTACTCGACAGTTCCTTGAAGGTGGAGAGGGACAGCCCTGCTCTAGTGCTGTGACATCAGGGTAGGGATGCTGCTCAAAACTCCCACTTCAGAGCTGCAGGAGCAACGGGAGATGAATGGGGTTTCAAAGAGGTCGCAGTCTTCATAGAGCACTGGAGCTTTTACCTCCTCACAGCTGTCTGATCTCTACTCCGCCTAATGTGGCTCCGGCAGTGGATTTGTTGCAGGTTGTGCTCAGCGGCCGCCGTTTATCTCTGCTGGGAGCCTGTGCTCTCGCTCAGGTCGCTGCTCGCAGCTTTCAGTCAATATTTGCTCAGGTTTGAACAGTTAAAACTTTGTTGTTGCTCAGCGCCTCCGACACTCTCACTTATCTGCAGAGCGGCGGCGTGTTTCCCATGGTCCTGGACAGGGGTGAACAAAAGACTGTTTAGAAGGTCGTATAAATACCGCTTGTAAAACACACAGTAACTCCCCACCTCTCTGCGTGTAGGTGCCAAGAGACAGGGAGAGAAAGGAAAGAGTAATGGATTTTCCATTCACAATCTGGCTCCTGGCCACTGAGAGATTATAGATACTCTTTGATTGTCTTTAACATACCAACCCTGATCACTGCACCTTGTTGTGCAAAAAGCAAACTGAACTTAATCTTCAGTCTGTTTTAGCTACTGATTGAGCAGTTCTGGCTGTGACTATGGTTTTTCTCATCGGGATCATCATATTAAATCCATTTGACAAGCTCTAAGTGCATTTTTAATTTCAAGATGAGAGGAGAGTGAGCATTGACGAGCATATGAAAAAGACATCACAGGCTTCTCACTTTCTATCTCAGCTCAAGGAAGTGCATACGGGCAGTAGCTTTTTCTCCCTGTTATGAAGTGGCTCCGGGAAGCCTGCGCCCCCCACGTCTTCCTTCCTGAGACCCTTAAGACCTGCTTTACGTGTGCAGCTCCCGCTTTCACCATGACGTCAGTCGCTGTGACAAAGGAGAGTCGTATGAATTGAAAACCGGACAAGAGTGCAATAGTGCTGGC